>LCTX01000890.1:4425-18252 GCA_002233555.1 Limonomyces culmigenus | reverse complement strand
CCTGTTGCGAACCGGTTTGTCTCCTGTCCTCCTTATAATTTTGTGGGGATGACTGACCACGCACTTGACGACAGTAATGCGATCTGGCAAATGCTATTGGACGAAGGCGTCGACTGGTTGAATGTGGATGATCTAGCTGCCGCTGCCGCTTTCTGATATGGAGCACAGTCGGACCCTAGCTCTCCGAGCCCCAGCTCCGATTTCATCTCAGTCGCGGTGATCTTCATTGGGTTGACTGATGCGGCGGACCAAGGCCGGAGGATACTACACGTCTTCCGCAGTTCTATTGCAAAGCCATCAAATTGTACTGTGCTTTACGTCAGCTATCATCTGCTCTCCGATTCGCTGAGTGTCCATCCTCCGATTGGAGCTTTTGGGCTGCTCCATTCTATCTCGCCAGTGCGAGCATGTCACGATTTTCAGTCCGTTATCGCGGCCTCGGGACTCCTGAACAGGCTGTCAGCCGGGAGTCATTGACAGAAATCATTGCCATGCCTCTTCCTGAGGGTGGGTGAGAAGGTTGTTGAGCAGTCGATATAATGATCAAAGCCCTGAAAGGATTTCTAACGTTGACTCCGTGTCAGGGGCATCCACGCTGATCGGATTTCCTGCGTGACGAAGCACGTTTAGTAATCGGCAAGGCATGCCTATCCCGCAGCTGATACAGCAAATACTGCCCATGATGTCGGCACTTGGCCGTGTCAGCGGCGGCCATGGTCCATACCCCCCGACTTCGAGAATACAGCAAAGAGGAGAATAGGGACGAATCAATTTGTTCAAAGAGTAGTGCTACATGTGAGACGAGTCAAAGGGAAGTCCGTACAAGGCCGTAGTGCTACATGAGGGTTCCAAAGATCCGAGGGTGAATGCTTGAACGTGCGATGGTTTTTGATCGTATAGGCAGGGTCTGAGATGAGGTGAGGAGAGGAGGAGTGAAGCAAGTCGATGGCAACATGTCGTTGGGATGAGTTACTGACGTGCTTTGCGCGCGCGAGGCAGTCCACTTCTGGCCCACTTGCGATCAAGCAAGCTGCAACGACGTTCAGTATCGAGGAAAGATTATGTCATGGTGCATCACTGACCGAAATCATGTTCATTTGGGAGTGCCAACAGGCTTGGAAGGGCTTGTAGCTGAGCCTGGGGACAGGATCAATGACTGCTTCCCAGTGCAGATTGTGCGGTCTCCTACCTGCACTAGGTTGCTTGGGAATCTCGACGGTGACGATACGCATGATAGAAGAAGGGAGAGGGGCAAACGGTGGTGAGGTGACCGATACGGTAATGTCACGGCGTAGGGAGGTCCCGAGGTGCACAGGGATGCCAGTACCGCCTCCTTATAACGGCTGGGGATCTAGATGCCAGATCGCGAAGCCGAGCAGCGCGGTGGAAGGTGTCATTTAACCGCTAAACCCGGCTGGCCCACCGCGCTGATGTCGGTATTCAGTCAGAGTTGACAACCAAACACATGCTGCGCCAATAGAAGGATATGCTGGCATGGGTTCGAGCAGGAGTTGCCACAAGAGTCTGAGCAAGGGATGGCACACTCGGCCCCGCTGTACACCGTCAAAGAATCTTGTGGCCAGCCGCAGCGGAAGCGTCCCAAGGTTACAGTTTGCTGTTCCGCGGTGTTTGACAGCCATGGCTGTAGATTTGAGGGTTCCCGAGGGTGCTCATCGTCCGTCGAGCTGATGAACAAAACTCCCGGGACGAAAGCTTGGCTTCCACAAGACTCAGCCGACGCGCCCATCAAGTTTTTGTCGGTGTGGATACCGTTCTTCAATATGTAACAAAGTAGGCATGGCGCGTGTATCGTAGCAAAAGACGAGCAAGATAGAGCAGCAGATCTCTCAGTCGTTGGGCGAGAGAGGGGTTGATGGCCAAGGAATGTGTGGCGTTCGCTATTCTTGCGCATCAGACACGTACACGTCGTTCCTTTACAGCATTTGCCTCCCATACTCGTCCTCTCCGCTCACAACACTTCCAGTTGTTGTGCAGCCGTTGGACCTTTACCGGCCAAATAGCCCACGATGACCGTGGCGTATAGTCTGCCGGCGGACGTCTCGCCGGCGACGGTGAAGAACACCGCGAGCCTTCTCCGCATCGTCGCGCTCGCGCTCATCTCTGGCGCTGCCATCGCGAGCCGACTGTTCGCCGTCGTCAACTTTGAGTCGATCATCCACGAGTTGTGAGTAGATCATAGTCCTGTGCATCATCTCTGCTCTGACGCGTGTATCAGCGACCCGTGGTTTAACTAGTCGGTGTCAACTTTCAAGGGTGCGCATGAGGACCATACTCAATTTACTTACAGCCGTGCTACACGTGTACTTGCCTCTCAGGGCTTTTATGTTAGCTCTCGCATCCTTCATCTCCACTCCTTGCTGAACAGACTCTCTAGGAATTCTGGAACTGGTTCGATCCGACCGCTTGGTACCCGCTAGGTCGTGTCGTCGGAGGTACCATCTACCCTGGCTTGATGGCCACTAGCGGCGTCATCTACAATGCACTCCGTGCGATCAACCTTCCGGTTGACATCCGCAACATCTGTGTACTCCTCGCTCCCGGCTTCAGTGCGCTCACAGCGTGGTCTACGTACATGTACGCATCTGCCCGAGTTTTTTTGAGCACAACATATTGATGATGCTCCAGGTTCACGAAGGAGATGAAGGACGAGTCTGCTGGCCTTTTGGCCGCAGCTTTCATTGGTATCGTCCCAGGTTACATCTCCCGTTCGGTCGCCGGCTCCTACGACAATGAGGCCATCGCCATCTTCCTCCTCATGTTCACGTTCTACCTGTGGATCAAGGCCCTCAAGCTGGGATCAGCTCTCTACGGGACCGCCGCGGCCGTGTTCTACTTCTACATGGTCGCTGCGTGGGGAGGTTATGCGTTCATCACAAACATGATCCCACTCCATGCCCTTATCCTCATCCTCATGGGTCGCTTTACCCCTCGTCTCTACGTCGGGTACTGCTCGTGGTACTCCATTGGTACCCTCGCGTCCATGCAGGTGCCGTTCGTCGGATTCCAGCCCGTCCGCACCTCGGAGCACATGGCTGCTCTTGGTGTGTTTGGTCTCCTTCAGATTGTTGCCTTTGCGCAGCTCGTTCGCGCCCACTTGTCGTCGAAGCAGTTCCAGAACCTGCTGTTCGCCTCCGTCATTGGCGCTGGCGTCCTGGGTACCGGCGCTATCGTTGGCCTGACGTACAAAGGTTGGATCGCACCCTGGACTGGTCGTTTCTACTCCCTGTGGGACACCGGCTACGCCAAGAAGTACATTCCGATCATCGCCTCCGTGTCCGAGCACCAGCCGACTGCATGGCCGTCCTTCTTCATGGACCTTCAATTCCTCATCTGGGCGTTCCCCGCTGGAGTGTTCCTCTGCTTCCGCGAGCTCCGGGACGAACACGTGTTTGTGATTGTGTACGCTTTCATGGGCTCGTACTTTGCGGGTGTCATGGTTCGTCTCATGCTTACGCTCACCCCGGTCGTCTGTGTCGCCTCGGCCGTTGCCTTTTCAACTCTTCTGGACACGTACATGGACCCCAAGGAGCCAGACGTTCCGGCTGAGGAAGCTTCCATTGCCCCTGCAGTGGATGGCAAGAAGGACAGTGCGGTGAATGCAGCGACCTCCAGCATCTCGGAGCTCGTGTCCAGCGTCACCGACTCAACTGCCCTCAAGAAGGCCATGAAGTCGTCCAACAAGAAGGCTTCGCGGGGCGTGTTCGGCGTCGACACGCGCCTGATGGTCGTGGTCAACGCCCTCGCTATGCTCGTCTTCTTCGTGCACCACTGCACTTGGGTCACCTCGACTGCGTACTCATCACCGTCGGTGGTGCTCGCCTCCACAAACCCGGACGGCTCGCAGAACATCATTGACGACTTCCGGGAGGCCTACTACTGGCTCAGGCAAAACACGGCCAAAGACGCCGTCGTCATGTCGTGGTGGGACTACGGGTACCAGATCGCAGGCTTTGCAGACCGGCCCACACTCGTGGACAACAACACGTGGAACAACACGCACATCGCGACGGTGGGCAAGGCCATGTCTTCGCCGGAGGAGGTTGCATACCCAATCCTGCGCAAGCACGATGTTGACTACGTTCTCGTCATTTTCGGCGGCCTGCTCGGGTACTCGGGCGACGACATCAACAAGTTCCTATGGATGGTTCGGATTGCCCAGGGCGTATGGCCGGAGGAGATTCAGGAGCCCAACTACTTCACGCCGCAGGGCGAGTACAAGGTCGACGAGCATGCGAGCAAGGCCATGCGCGAGAGTATAATGTACAAGATGAGCTACTACCGCTTCGTCGACCTGTACGGCGGTGGCCAGGCCGTCGACCGAGTCCGCCAGCAGGTCATTCCGAAGACGCCCATCCAGCTCGACTATCTCGACGAGGCATTCACTTCTGAGAACTGGATTGTACGGGTTCTCTGTCGTCAACACTGGGAATCATTCAACTGACCATCTTCTCTCCCAGGTCCGTATCTTTGAGGTCAAGAAAGAAGACAACCTGGGCCGTGATCATCGCACCGCCGGTGCGTTCGAGCAAGGCAAGAAGCGCAAGCGTTCGAAGCCGGTGGTGCGGAGGCGGGCGATTGCGTAAAGAAGAAAAAAGGCCCATGTAACTGCCGTTTCCCTACCGACTACAGACCGTGTATGCTGCGCGCTAGCTTATCGCAAGGCTTGGATGAACACGAGCACTAGCACGAGGATTGGGGATACGGTTGTATGTAACATCTGTGGTCATCGCCTACTCTAAGTTTTACCGCTGCGCAGGTGGTGCGTCACTGTGCCTCGACCTGGCCTCGACCGAACGGTGACGATCTCGGTTCTGACGCAACCCACACCCTCTTTTCCTCGCTTCGATGGACGAGACTCACGGCCGCAAACGTCTAGTTCGAACCCTCGATCCTTGGAATGACGACCTCGCGCACTGGTGGCGGATGAAGATCACCTCATAAACTTATCAGAGTTTCCTTACGTTCTCGCTGCACCCCTCCTGACTATGATCGGCTTCCGGCCCGCAAGAAATGGAGGCAAATGGAGGCGCCCCCGGTGCTCTACCGAAGCGCGCTGGTGCATCCAGCGCAGCGCTGATCACATCGACGGCGTGCAGCAGAATTTTCCATTGGCGGCGATCAAGCTATCGTGCTCATCGTTCACATCGGGCCGGGGCATTGTGAACATCGATAACGGCGCCTACGGGCTAGCGGTCTGGCCATCCTTGAACCATCACAGATGATGATTAGATCGAAGGCGCACTCGCTATAAGAACGACGGCGATCGCGCCAGGGCCGGGTGTAGGGCTGTATCCGCCACCGTCAAGCCACCCCGCACCGCCGATTCTCCCATTCTCGGGCTCCCCTACTTGATCTACTGCTTATACTCCCCCACTCCGACATGGTGGGCTAGGCTCTTTAGAGCAGTGACGAGTCGATTGCTGATCGTGTACATGAAGGGCGTCACTATTGACTCGATCTCTCCGGGCGACGGGAAGACTTACCCGAAGAAAGGGGGTGAGTCGCTTGTATATTCTCGGCATCGTGTCGGGACGCTGACGATTGCTATCAGATATCGTCAAGATCCACTACGTCGGCACACTGCTCAACGGCACCAAGTTCGACTCGTCCCGGGATCGGTGCGTGCCTGTGCGTTCTCATCGGCGCGCACGCTGCTCACTTCATCTTCAGCGGCAGCCCGTTCGAGACGGAGATTGGTGTCGGCAAGGTCATCCGCGGCTGGGATGAGGGTGAGTGGTCTCCCGACTCGAGGAGAATGGTACATAGATTCTGACAAGTGATCACCAGGCGTCCCGCAGCTGTCCCTTGGCGAGAAGGCCGTCCTCACCGCAACACCAGACTTCGTAAGCAGTCCTACCCACACTCGTTCCGGGCAGATCACTGATCCATGTCATGAAAGGCTTACGGTGCGAGGGGATTCCCACCTGTGATCCCACCCAACTCGACGCTCAAGTTCGAGGTTGAGCTCATGAAGATCAACTGATAGCTTTGGGGTCGGTTCTGTTGTACATATCTTGGTGCCTTTGTGTATACATCCGCGTGTTAGTCGTGCTGCGCCCGGACCGAGCGAGTCAGTATCTTCGCGTCAGCAGCGTTCCGAGAACCCGGTCGCGTGACGTCGTTGCTCGGCTCACGTCATGCTTCCTCACCCCGTTGGTTCACCCGGCCGCCGCGCACACGACATGCCGAATATGCACACTCGCGGCAACCGGCTTGATAACACGCGCAGCGTCTTCGAGGGCACGCCTGCTCTTGCCTCTGGCTCTCACCACCATCCCCCACTACCATGTCGACGGCGGAGCACATCTCACCACTCTCATACATACTAGAGCCACTTATCGTCGCTGGCCTTCTTACCGCCGGCTGCCTCCTCAACCGCCGATCCTCTTCTCAGCTCAAGACTGCCGCCACCGTACGAGAACACGCGCCTGAGCCAGATACTCATCTGCCGTTCATCAAGTGGCAAGCACGTGTGCCTAGCACTGTCCGCTTTAGGTCAAACATCACCTCACGGTTCCTGGCGTACTTCCCATTCTTGATGGAGGTCTGGTATTGGCTGTTGACGTATTGGGTGAGTGTAATCGATGCTCGAAGGGGAAGATATGTTCTGATCTCATGGTTACAGGTCTATCAGATTGGACGAGCCGTTTCTGCCTTGACGCTCAAGGAGGAGACGACTGCCATCGCCCAGCGTCATGGTATTCAAATCCTTGATCTCGAGAGCCGTCTCGGTATTCGTGTCGAGCTTGCAGTGCAGCACTGGGTGATGCGGTCCGACTTCTGGATGGACTCTCTCAACAAGATCTACTCCTATGTCCACATCCCCGCGACTCTAGCATTCATGGTCTACTTCTTCAAGTACGCACCGCCGCCGGTCTTCCGCCGTGTGCGTCGCACGCTTGTTACTTGCAACCTCCTCGCCTTTGTCGTGTTCACGAGCTGGCCCGCTATGCCACCCCGGCTTCTGCCCAAAGAGTACGGGTTCGTGGATACTGTGCACAAGAATAAGCATGCATCAGCATGGACTACGAACAAGTGAGTCAACATCTTTGCCGTTGAGATTGGGTGATGCTGATGTTCTGTCCCTTTAGATTCCAGAACCAGCTTGCGGCCATGCCGTCGCTGCACTTCGGATACTCGTTCGTGATTGGCATGTCACTGCTCTTCTTCAGCCCGCACCGGTGGCTCGCACGAATTGGCCCCTTGTACCCGATGCTGATTCTGCTGGCGATCGTCTGCACAGCAAACCATTACCTGCTCGATGCCGTTGCCGGATTCTCCGTGAGTGTAACGGCGTGGAAGATCAACCACATCCTCCTCAACCTCCGTCCGCTGGAGGAGTGGGGCTTCTGGTTGTGCCGGACGGAGAAGCCGATGGACGTGAGTGTCGCTTTCCTTGACTGAAGATGGAGGCATGGCTGACCATCCCTTACAGAAGGAGCATTTCCTTCGTCTCATTGCCGCTGACTTGCCACGTCCTGTGACGCTAGCTCGTAGAAGCGCGGAGATTGAGCCTCTCAATGTCACCCGCTTCTGAGACCATCCGATAGGATCACGACCCATTTCTGCGTAGATGATTATGTAAAGATGCGCCATGTTTTCCTGTAATGAATAATATCAATAGCCACGGAAGCCCATCCTCGTTTGATCATGGCTGGACAGTGCCAATGACAGGCAGAAGCGTTAGTGTAGACCAAGAGCCATGCTTGTTCAACTTGCTGTCATACTTGTTGTTACCGGCACTGTTCGCGGTGATCCAGTGCTGGACACCCTTCTCGATGCGCAGAAGGTTGGCCGCCCGCGTGTAATGCCTGACACTACTGGGCTTGGGAAGATTGCGCTTATCGTATTGACGACAACTGATCATTCCCGCCCTTCGTAAAGGTCTTCAGTCGTTCATCCCATTCCGGCCCCGTCACATTCACTTGGACCTGGTGTCTTCATTTATTCCATCTTCTCCACACCTATGTCTGTACGTTTGAGCTCGGGAGCTTGCCTGCAATGAAGCTGACCATTGATTAGAGTCACATATTACCAACAGATCGTCAAATATGCTCACCCAACTCCTTGCCGTCCTCGCTGCTACAGTTCTTATTCGCGGCGATCCAACTCCTCTTACCCCTCCCAGTGGGCAGAAGGTTGGCGGCTCGTGCATCCGGCATTTGAAATCGAGTTGATGGCTGGTCCCGTTGATTAGCCGTGACCACTGTTGACGGTACCGATCCAACCAAGACCACGTACTCTTACACTTGCCCAGGTGTGACGCCGAACCAGCCAGTATACTTTTATTAGTTTTCTTCACCATTTGCCAAGAACAACACATGGACGACCCGTTTCACCATTGAGGGCGCCGATGGAAGCTCCGCTCCGGCCGCGAATGCTCTCCAGTCCGACGGCGCGAAGATCCCGTGGGGATACGGAATTTTAACGAACCCATCCCTCGCCACTCCTGCACCTGCCGATGCAGGCTCGAAACTGGATGCTGCGAACAGCAGCTCCTTGGGCTCGAGCGTTACCACCTCCAGCAAGTCCACAAGCTCAGTTGTCGACAGCAACACGCGAATCGTTAGCGATAATGGTTCCACCAGCGTTTCAACGGCGAGTGTGCCCAAAGCTTTAGGTAATGAATGGTGCCGCTAGCATTGTGCCACCTTATGCTTCCGGAGTTGTGGCAGTCATTGTCGTGTTCACGTTCCTTGTCGCGCTGTCCCTCACTTTGATACCAGGTGTGTCTATTTCTGCGTGTACAGCCATTACCATACATTTCATCCATCAGAAAGCAGTTTTTGTTACAAGAGCGCGTGATGGGCGAGGCTGAACTTGATCGGAAAGAGTTGAAGGGGCGCTGACTCGAGCCAGCTGGGGTGCCACAGTAAAGACTGAACTTGTGAGTCGTAGATGCTTAGAGTCAGCGGAGAAGGATCTGAGGATCGGTGTCGTTGGCGACGGCTCGGGCGCGGATGTTGGCAGAGAAAGAGTCAGGCAAGAGTCTAGCCGATCAGCGCGCGCCTCCTCTACTGGGTTAGGTAATCAGTTTCACCGGCTCCCACACGGTCAAGCTCGCCGTCTTCACGCCGTCTTCCTTCCTCCACTGAGCCCATCAGCTGTTACCCAGGAAACTCGTCCAGCCCTCTCTTTAGCCCAACACACTCCTTCATACCTCGCGCATCCTTTTGTGCCGGTACGCTTTCTTCAACGAGTTTTTGTACGTTGGTTTAGGCCAAGGTTGCCATCAAGGAGCTGACCTTTGTTCAGACCAGATCGACTACCTCGTCCTCCCTTTCCAAGCCACCATGTTCTCTCAACTCTTCGCCCTGGTTTCTCTCGCCGCCGTTGCGAGCGCTGCGTCGGGTCCTTTCCCGGACACTCCTACTGGCGGCCAGCAGGTTGGCAAGACGTGCACGATCCAGTGGACAGCGGACCCCTCCGGGACCTGGAAGACCATGTACATTGAGCTCATGGCCGGCGCCAACGCCCCCATGCAGCACCTGACGAGTACGCATCTCCCCCTCGACGACCTCCTACTACCGTACTTAGTTTTGGCTCACAGCGGTGGCTACGGTCGACGGCACCGACTCGACCAACACCACGTTCACATACACATGCCCGGACGTTTCCCCCAACGCTCCCGTCTTCTTCTACCAGTTCTCGACGCCGTTCGCTCCGCTCAACGCCACCACGTGGTCGTCGCGCTTCACGATCGAGAGCGCAGACGGGTCCTCCGAGGCTGCCCCGACCGCTACCCAGCCGGACGGCGCGCCCACTCCTTGGGGCACCGCGACCTTGGCCACCCCGGCTGCCGCGCTGCCCGCGCCGACTGACGTTGGCGCGAAGGTTAGCGGCGCGTCTGGAAGCGACCCTGCATCGTCGGTCTCTGGTGGCGCTCCTGGCCCGAGCGGCTCTCCCTCCGGCACCAACTCTGTGTCTGCGCCGACTCCGAGTGCAAGCACCAAGCCTTCGGGCTCAGGAGGCCCCCTCGGTGCTAGCTCGCCGGGATCGATTACCCCCTCGAACACCAAGTCTACGACGGGCTCGAACACTGCGTCGGCCGCTGGCGCCTCGGGGACCAACGGTGCCGTTGGTGTCCACAGCGCGCCCTTGTACGCTCTCGGCGCCGTTGCTGCGTTTGCTGTCTACGCTCTCTGAAAGTGATGTCGGGCTTTCTTCTATGGACATGGGGCATCGCGATTTAGTCTCATTTTATACCATGTGCTGAGTCAATGATGAAGCCATTACTGTCGAGATAATGTGGATGCTTGTGTTCTTCTTCATGGCTACCGTGCATAGCTCTTCCTGTCAAGAGAACGGCCTCGGGATGCTGTTTGCAACAGGCCAAGTTCATTATGACACGTCTATACCACCACCAAAAGCTGGAAGCATGAACATGCGCATCGACATTCCTAGTGCGACATCGTATACATTCGATACAGTTTAAAAACAGGTTTAGCTTCATTGCAACTCGACGTAGTTCGCTGCAGAGATCGAATCAGCCGTCGTGCCTCCTCTTACGATAGGAGGGGTGCATACCTGGGAAGAGCCCGACTTCGCCCTGAGCGTTGCGGCCGGTCCACCAATCGTCACTGGCTGCTTCGATGTGCGTGATCCGTTCGCCCTCGGCGAACGTGAGCTCGTTCTCCTCCGCAGCGGCATACTCGTACACTGCGACCGCTACCGAACCTTCGTCATCAGCTGACTCGGGCTCGGGCTCCGGTGTGGGCGGACGAGGAGGCGCTGCAGGTGCCGCGGGAGGTGGCGGAGGCGGAGGTGGCGGCGGCGGCGGAGGAGGCTGGTGGAGGAGGCGTGAGTAGGACGCTTACGAGAGCGGACTGAGGACACAGACCGGAGGTGGAGGCGCTGCCTCCTCAGCCTGGCCTTGTCCCGGCTCGACCGATTCGATGATCTCCACGTAGTTTGCCGGGAAGAGTCCCGTCTTGCCGTCCGATCCCACGCCGGACCACCAGTCGTCCGCGGTTGCTTCGATGTGCTCGATGATCTCTCCCTCGATGAGGTTCATCTCGTTGTCCTCCGTCGCCTGTTTGACATCCGTTAGCTTCGACGTGTAAGCCGCAAAAGAACCATGCGTACATCATATGGATACACGACCAGTGCACAGGTGCCGACACCGACATGTACCCCGCCACTCGGTGCGGCCGGAGTTTCAGCTTCCTGTTCCTGCTCAGGCTCAGGCTCTACACTGAGTGCTTGCATCTGCGCAATCCAGTCAGAAGATATCATCGCTGGGACTGAACACAACTACCTGTGCCACGGGTGGCGCCGGCGGGGGTGGAGGTGGAGGAGGAGGCGGAGGAGGCTGCAATATGTTAGCGAGAGGACTGAAGTGTCAAAAGACTACCAACTGGAGGCGGGGCAGCTGCAGCTGGCTCCGGGGCTATCGTCGGCGGAGGTGGCGGAGGCGGAGGCGGAGGTGCAGCAGCAGTCTACACGAGTGTTAGCAGATCCCAGTAGGATGAACGCGGGTGCCTTTACTTGGTGATGCTCAGGCTCGGGCTCCCAGTCAGGCTCAGCTTCTGCCTCCTCTTCCTCTTGGTGAAGCACAGCTGCGCCAATAGCGGCTACACTAGCGCCCCCAACGGCGGCAGCACCGGCGGCCTTGTACATGTTGACGCCCTCCCTTGCCGGTGCGCCGGTACTCACGCCTGCCGAGGGCGTCTGAAGCGAGCCTTTCCAGCCCGCGCTGCGGCTGGCAGCTTCCTCCTCTTCCTGCTGCTTCTTGGCCTGCGCCTGGCGCTCGCTCCAAGTAAGCTTCTTCGCCCCTCCAGCGACGGGCGCTTTGGGTCCGGGCGCTGGCTCCGCGGCGCTGGCCTGCATCGCCTCGAACGGGTTCCGCAGCTTCTTGGGCGCGGCAAGCGTCACCGGCGTGTAGGCTGTCCCGACGGGCGCGATGCGGTCGTCCTCGGCCGGTTTGCTCGGCGTGTTGGCAGACGCGACGGGCTTCGGCTCCTAGATGCGGTTGTGAAGGGTCTGCTGCAGCGCGATAGCCAAGTCACTCACAGCGGGAGTGGGCCTCGGGGCGCTCGGAATGGGACGGCTGGCAGCCGGCGGAGGAGGTGGAGCTGCCACCGCGGGCGGCGGAGGTGGCGGGGCAGCTGCCTTGGGCTCATCCTCTGGCCATGCATCTGAGGGTGCTGGTCCCTTGGCCGCAGCGGGCGCAGGTTTGTTCAAGAACGAGGCGGCACTGCGGATCGGCGCTGCGGCTGCGGGCTTGGGCGGCGCAGAAGGAGCCTGTGCGGCGGGGGTCTTGCGAATCGCGGCTATGTCAGGGCGCCCGACGGGCGTGTAGGACGTGCCTGTGGGTGCGATGGGCTCGACCTTGCGCACGCGTTCGTTGTGGTTGCTGTACTTGGCGCCCGATGCTGCTTCGACGCGCTTCATAATGCCGGCCGGGGTCACATCCGACTATGAAATCATTGTCAGCGTTCAATTTCAGAATAGTAGGGAACAAACAAACCTCGTTGCGGGCAGAGATCACGACGTGTGCGCCTCGAAGGAAGTTGGCTACGGCGCTCGAGTGGGTGTGGAAGAGACCCTTCTTCGCCTCGGGTACACCATCACCGCACCAGTTCACTTGTACGAACTTTGGAAGCTTGCTCTGTAGACGCGTCAGATGAGACTGTGGTAGCTGAGAAAGGTGGATGAACGAACATTGGGGTCGATGACACGAGTGAACGCGTATTGGATGCTGCACCACAATCAGCACACATAGAACGGGATACCATGCTTGATAGAGCATACCGTCCATCAGAGAACTCTTCCTCGAGCTCTTCCAATCCGCCGTTGCCGGTGCTCTGAACCTTGAGATCGTTCGAACCCTTGTCGTAAGTGAACAAGGCCCAGTCTATTCCATTTGCGTTGATGACGTCCTGATAGGCTGTTGCCAGATCTCTGCTCGAGAGGTTGATCTGCAACGACATTCTATACGAAGCGTCGTGGTGGTCGAGATCAAGAGGCGAGGATGACGCCGGTTCGCGGCCAAGTCGGTGTGGCGCCGGTGTTTGGCGCTGTCCGTCTCCTGCCTTGCCCGACGCCCGACCTCTGCAACTTACTTTCACCTTTGACCGTCATGGCTTCTCGTATTGCTGCCTCCGCTTTGCGCGCGTCTAGTGCGTGCTACTGGAACCTGGAAAATATGCGATGTAATGAACTGTTATGTCTATAGCGTCGCTGGCTCGGCCGCGTGCGGTCGCCGCTCTCCCTCGGGCTATTCCTCATGCGTACGTGCAAGCTTCATTATGTGCCTTCATTCCTCTGACTTGTGTTTTCGAAACTCCCCCTTTCTCTCAACAACGAACGCGTTCTTGTCCATTCTTTACCCTCGCATATCTCCCCACGCAGGCGCACCATGGCTTCCAAGCCCGACCCTGCCGAGCGCGCCTCGCAGATCATCGAGTCTGTGCCCTCCTCGCCCGGTCTCATCACCAAGACTGGCACAATCCTTCTCGGCACGGGTCTTACTGCGGCGGCCATCTCGCAGGAGCTCTACGTCGTCAACGAGGAGTCGCTCATTGCGCTCGCTTTCCTCATCGTCGTTGGCGCCATTGGCCGGGTCCGTCACTTTCCGCCGTGCCCAAGTCAACAACTCCGTACTTACAGGCGGTGACAGGGTGCCGGCAGCGGCTACCGCGACTGGGCGCAGTCCAAGATTGACAACATCAAGAACATCCTCGAGTCCTCGCGCGCCGAGCACACCCAGGCGGTGAAGGAGCGCATCGACTCCGTCCAGAAGATGAAGGATGTCGTGTCCGTTACCGAGAGCCTCTTCGCGCTCTCGAAGGAGACGGCCCAGCT
>LCTX01000889.1:0-11501 GCA_002233555.1 Limonomyces culmigenus | reverse complement strand
CAAAGGGCCTCTGCGCGCCCCCACGCAACGAACCACGACACAACCCACGCCCCACGCCCTTCCGCTCACGACCACGACACAACACCAGCACACCGCCGCCGCCGCCGCCATGGGCTTCCTCAAGCGCCTCTTCAGCAAGAACGGAAACAGCAAGTCCAAAAAGTCTTCAACACACCCGCCCGCGCCGTCCGCGCCGTCAACGCCCGCGCCCGACGCCGACGCGGTCTCGCGCCTCCTCCGCGCGTCGTCGGCGCGGTGCGAGGTCCGGAGCACGCACAACCTGCTCGCCCCGCCCTCGCCCATCTGTAAGCACCAGCCCAACCATCGCATCGCAGATGCTGATTGTTAGCAGCCTACTCGCGCTCCCGCGCCTCGACGCCCCCGCTCTCGCTCGCGCGCTCGCACTCGCCCGCCTCGCCCGCCTCGCCCATGTCGACGCTCTCGAGCAACCGCTCGTACAACGTCGTCGTCCACGCGCGCACCGTGCACACGCCCGCACGCCTCTCACCCTCGCCCTCGCTGCGGCACACCCCTCCGAAGCGCAAGTCGCCCTCGCCGCACCCCGACTCCGAGACGCGTAAACGCAGACGGCAGTCCGCGGTGTCCCTCCGCCGCAACCCGGACGTCGCGACGCTGCTGGGCATGTACGACGACGCCGGCGCGCTCGACGGGCACGCGTTCGAGTCGCCCGAGCTCGGCCGCGCACAGCGCCCGCGCCGCGGCAGCACGCTGCGCGAGCTCCTCGGCGACGACGCGCGCACCGCGGGCGACGCGGACCTCTCGTGGGCGGAGCGCCTCCTCGGCGAGGCGACGCCGCTCTCCTCGCGCGAGTCGCTGCCGCTCCCGCCGCCCATCCTCCCCGCGGGGCTCGACGACTCGGCCGAGCACAGCAAGGCCGAGCACACGCTGCCCTCCATGGATGTCGAGCTCAGCCGCGCGTCCTCGCGGCTTCCCGTCGAGCCCGGCAACGAGTCGTTCGCGTTCCTCGAAGCGCCCTCCCTCGCCGCGCCCGAGCCCTCGCCAATCAAGCCCGCCGCCGAGGTCTTCGCCTTCCTCATGGCCCCGCGCAAGCCCAAGCCGTCCTCCGCCTCGCTGGAGCCGGACATCACGCACCTGCTCGCGCCCGCCCGCGCCGACTCGTTCGTCCGCCACGGGCCCACCGGCCGCGCCTTTGGCGCCACCACCGGCGGCACGCAGCAGCGCCACCGCTCCCGGAGCACGGGCGCCGCGGACACGCTCGCGGCCGTGTCGAGCTACCGGCGCCTGCCGCTCCCCGAGCCCGCGCGCCTCCCGGACCGCTCGCCGTCCCACGCGCAGCCGGAACGCTCGGCCTCGCGCGCCTCGACCCGCGGGCCGTCGCCCACGCCGAGCCGCATCCCGCGCGGCCCGCGCCCGCTCTCGCGCGGCGCGTCGCTCGGCCCGGCCGACTTGCTTGGCTCCGCGCCGTACGTCGCCCCGCTGAGTACGGGCCCGCGTCCGCTGAGCCGGGGAATGTCGCTCGGCCCGGGCGACCTCCTCGGCGCGACGCCCCACGCCGCTCCGCTCAGCCGGGGCACCTCGCTCGGCCCGCACGACCTCCTCTCCTCGCCCGCGCGCGACGCCGAGGCGGGCCTGCGCCCGGGCCAGCTCCTCAGCGCGCGCCAGACGCTCGACGTGCCCGACACGTTCGCGGGCCGCCGCACGCGCCACAAGCGCGCGCACAGCGCGGCCGAGGAGCTCGTCGCCAAGCACCGCCGCACATCGCCCGCGCCGGGCGCCGGCAAGGAGAACTATGCGGCGCCGCCGTCGGCGTTCGCGCTCGAGGCGGACCGCACGTTCTTCGCGGCAGCGCCCACCACGCCGCTACGCTCGCGCAGCGTGCGGGGCACGTCGCCGGGCGACAGGAGCGCGGAGCTGAGCCCGATTGGGAAGGAGATGATGGCGAACGTGCGCCGGGCGGGCAGCACGCGCCTCACGCTTGGGTTCTGAGTTTTTGCTTTTTTTGCACGATGGACAGATGAGATGAGACACGGTACGATATGTATGTAGGCGGTAGACGCTACGCTACGAAGAAGAAACAAGAAGTCATGATTCCGATTGCGTGTTACTTTTGCCTTGATATGGTACAGGATCTTGGGTACTGAGGTCGAGCGGTTGCTCTGGCGTGCATCGCTCTAGGTGTGCGATCGGCAGAATCTGCAGATCTCCCCGTGCACGCACCTTAATTTCAGGGATGCCAGTGCTCGGACGAGCATGGATGTTCACACGTGATCGTGTCACTTGTTTCCTCAGCTCACTACAGAGTACACACCCGCTTTCGGAAGGCCGCCTGCTATGCTCATTATCTTGCCTCACCACTGTCGTTACGCATGGATTCTGTCCTTTCCGATGCTCAGTCTATTTTTTTGGTAGCGGAAGTCCAAGTCATCCTCGTCGTCGTCGGAGACTTTTCGCAGCAGTCGTGGTCACACAACGGTCAAATTTGCGCTTGGAACCTCGCATAAGACCATGCGAGTATAGTGAAAAGATACACCCTGTTGCTAGTAGCCGCCGTCGCCATCGTCATCAGACGCGTACTCACAATCTTCACACCAACAACGTTGCCACGAACGTCTGTGAACGTCCGTATCCCACTCCACATCCTCCAAGCAGCCATCCTCCAAGTGTCCAAAGATCCTTTTGTGCTGTGGACCGCTCCATCGAATAAGGTGAAGCATGGCTACGGTGAGCTGGCGGGACGCGCGGACTTGCAGGGCATCTGAAAGACTGCGTCGTAAACTGTCCGCATATTCGTCCAATTTGAAGCAGAAGTCCACTTCCGTGAATCTGAGGTGCTGCAAGCTTCCTAGACGAGGCAGCACCAGCACCAGCACAGCAGCTTCCGATCCTCCCGCCTCCAAGTCCCGCAGCTCGGACCATCTGTTCTGGAGCCATGTCGACCTCCCCGTCATAGGCTCGTCGCCGTTCGAGAAGAAGCCTACACGACTGAGCTGGTAGTTTTGAGCCATCTCGAAGAGCACAGCAAACAGATCCGTGTGTAGTCCGTTGTTCATGGCTAACTGGTAGCAAAACCTTGTGGGATTTCTTTCCGGACCGACATGTCCAGTCAACGCCAGTTCGCAAGATTTTCTTTTTCGCTTGATTGAGGCCGCATCAAAACCGCCGGCCCACTTCTGAAGAAACCTTTCCACGGTAGGCTCCTTGGAAACGTCGCTGGCAGGGATGCCTGTGACTACGAGCTCCATAGAGAGATCGTTGATCGCAGGGGCGTCGATCATTCTTTCAAATCTGAAGAAACTTTCAGGTTTATCGTGGACGCGCAGGCATTGAAGACAAGGGAGGTGGACTGGGTCTTCT
This sequence comes from Limonomyces culmigenus, assembly GCA_002233555.1. Lineage (NCBI taxonomy): Eukaryota > Fungi > Basidiomycota > Agaricomycetes > Corticiales > Corticiaceae > Limonomyces > Limonomyces culmigenus. Next base: position 8,165 of record LCTX01000889.1, on the reverse strand, counting down.
TCTGAGTTCCAGAATGCTTCTTCATCAAGCATGTTTATCAGGATAAGCTCCTCTATCTGGGGAGTATTGCGGAGAACGAGAATGAGGTAGCGTGGAGTCATGCGTTGTGCTCCATCAGTTATATTTAAGCGTCTGATTTGGCCGAGATCGAGACCACCTAAGAGTTCAGAGCATCGGACAAGGGCCAGAGTCTTCAGACGGGGTGTGAATCCCTGATGCAAGCGCATACCACTCTCCAAACCGGCTTTGGAGAGCGTGATGGATAGAGTGGAAAGGAGTGGTGCCTGCTGAGCCAGGGCGAGCTTGAGCGATGATAGCCGCGAAGAAGTGCACTTGAGACGAAGAATGCGCACCCGAGACATGGCCGACAATATCAACTCTGACTCCCTCACACTGGAAAACATGCCTTCCAGCTCGAGTGTGATCTCTAGGGGCACATTCCTTGAACGTCGAAGCGCTAGCCGTATGTCGGAAACCCTGCCACCGTAAGCGCATGGTAGGACCGCCCAGAGATCCGGCGTCCAGATGGCAACACTTCTCCAATGGCTGCATACATCTAGTAGACGATCGATAGGAAGTCCACTGTTAGGGTCCGACCATGATCCAGTGGGTAGGCAGTACCAGAAGATCTGCGCTAACAGCTCGGAGGGCAGCTGGTTGATGAGTGCATGAGCATTCCTTTTCTGCTTCCATATAGCTATTTTCGTCTCGTAATGAGTGATGCGCTCGTCTATAACGGATAGTGAAGCGTTCATCGAGGCGGGCGAGATCGAGATCGAGGTGAACGTGGTTGCCAGACAACAGACGTCACGATCACGTGTACTTGGTCTGGCTTGAGCTCAACGAATATGCACGAAGCACATATATTCACACTGAATGTTTTCTACAGTCCACTCATCTTCTTCAGCTGTGCAAACTCTTCTCTTCCACTTGCCTGGCACAGATGGTAGAATGCCGATGATGGATCTGCGAGAAGGACCCGTGGCCTGTCAAACTCTTTCAAGGTGCCTTGGTTGAGGACCATGACGCGGTCGTAGGATATGATGGTTCTAAGCCGGTGCGCAATAACGATCATGGTGCTGGTCGAGAATTCCTCGAGAATGGTCTTGCTGATCAACTCGTCTGTGGCATAGTCCACACTTGCGGTTGCCTGACAGTAACGTTAGAGCTATTGTAAACTCTTAGAGTAGCGCAATGCCCTGACTTCGTCCATGATGAGCACCTTCGAACGTTTGAGAATCGCACGAGCCATGCAGAGAAGCTGTTTCTCGCTGCGGGCAAGGGAAATTAGCCAGCATCGTCGTCGTAGCGGCGATGAGAGCATACCCAGAGCTGCAATTGTCACCGTTTTCCGAAATGAGAGATTCTAGGTTCCGGAACACATTTGCGTTGAGGGCGAGAGGATCTCCCTCGGCAGCATCAGCCGCAGGGATGAGGTGCACACGACGAAGAGCTTCAAACTACATCCTGACAACATCAGCCACCGGCTTGTGGGATGACTCGGAAGATAGTATGCACGTACAATCTCTGCGTCCTCGTATTCATCAAAGACATCCAGGGTCGAGCGTACTGTACCGCTCAGAATGGTGGGATCCTCTAGATAAAATGATCCTTCGGTCAGATCAGCTCTGAATCGAAGGGGCAGGTCTACTGACGAGGAATGATTGTGAGTTTGCTCCGAAGATCGGCGAGTCCGATGCTTGAAATATCAATGCCATCAATGAGTATCGAGCCTTCAGTAGCTTCCACAAAGCGGAAGAAAGATAGAGCAAGGGTGCTCTTGCCTGATCCTAATATTCGAGTTTGAGTACGATGTTCAGAGACGAAGATGTAACCAACGAACCCGTGCGTCCGATGACACCAACCTTCTCGCCTGGTTTGATGTGGAAGTCCAATCTGTGCAGAACGTTGGGTAGCTCCGGCTGTATGGTGCCAGGTTAGGGGGTCACAAGCACGCAGTAAAACACGAGTGAACTAACTGCGTAGCGAACGCTGAGCGACTTGACGTCGACAGATCCCTCGGCAGGCCAGTTTGCCGGCGGACGCGGCTCAACAATCTCAGGCGGCTCCCGCACAAGCTCGATGTACTCGCTCACTCGTTCGATGGCCACCAGAGACTGCTCCAATCCAACGAAATGACGGGTCATAAAGAGAATCTGTATTGCGAAATGTGAGTTGATTGACTCGGTTGACCGGAGGACTTATGCCTACATCATCTGTAAGGCTCATTGCAAATGTCAACGCAACTCCCGCAAGAGCAGCATCGATTCCTGGGACGGTCACAACAGCAAATCCAGTCGCACCGACGATCACTGTTGAGAGTAGGTTGAACCGTATAGACAACCAGCGATTCACTGAAGACGAATCAGTCATGATAATCGAAAGAGATGAGCCAAATTTAAAGGCATACCTCCCCACATCCAGTAGTACGGGTTGATGTTCTGACGTTCGGTTCGACAGTCAGATAGATAGTACAGTTACTTCCACAGCAACCCACCACGTCGACACATCGCAGCATCTCGCGTAGGTACTTGGATGATGCACCAAAGGCTTGAAAAATGGTCAGTCGTTGGTGCATTTAGTCCGCGATTGTATCGAACACTGACCTCGAATGATCGGCACCCCAGCAATCGTCTCTCCATACATCGAGTAGAGGGGAGATCGTGTTACGGAGTCTACCAAACGATAAGAGAGCCGCGGCATGAAGAGAAAGCTAACCACTTACCCAAACGCCGCATGTCTCGAGACGCCTGACCATATAATCGTGCAGCTGGTCGTGGATGAATGATCCCGTCTCTCAATAAACTGAAAGATACACTCACTATCATAGAACATCGCACCGACGACGACGGCTGCGATCAAGAATTGCCAACCGCCTATGTACGTTATAGTCGTGAGAGTTGCCGTCACGTTGAGAGCGTGGATGACGGTGTTTCCGGCGTCTTCGGCAAGTTCGCTATCGATCACTGTAACTAGGTCAGCGATATCTTCACTCCCCGACATAGTGCATACTTGCCTTCAAAATCCTTACCGAAACGATTGAGGAGCCCTATGCAGAGGAGATTAGCGTCACTGGTCATCCTTGTGTGATCTACACTCACGGCCACGAGAGATGGTGTCATGGAAGCGAATTCGAGCAAATAGCACCGACTCCAGCAGTCCTGTACCATTGTCAGCGCCCATAAAACAAAGAACCTGCTTGCCTTTCTCACGTTCGTAGAGGACTCGCGAGGCACGCAGTGATCCAATGTCTAGAGCGGAGGTGAATGACTGATACTGGACGAGTGATTGAATGGCACACGCACAAAGGATCAACGGACGTGACGTTTTGAGGACTATGCCACCAATAGTGATCTGAGAAATAGAATGAGCCGATGATATAATCACGGCCGGTTCACTTACCACTGAGTAGACGCCAATGAAGTACGAGGGTGACCGGTTGGTGCTACCTTCAGACGAAGTCTTTGACCAGTGTCTAGGAGGTTTGGGTTGGTGACCAGGGTCTGCTCTGGCGTAAAAGGTGCCTCACCTCAGCCAAGAGTTCGCCAGGACGGGGACAACGGCGCCGACGAGATGAAGCACGACGAAGATGAGCCAGAAAAGGGTGGGTCCTGCGGCCTTGCCGTATGTCGCCCAGATGTCTTTCGAGACATGACCCACCGCACGCTTTTCTTCCTCGACGAGCTTGCGAGGGCCCATCTTTACCTGGATCGGATCGAGAGGGACGGATGTGATGGTGGATATGTCTTCAGAGTCGACACTCGGTTCTACCTTGCCGTCCGCGATCACTTCCATGTCTTCAGCGGTGGCCACGTCGTGCGTGTTGCTTTGCACGAGAGTCTCCATGACCACCGAACCAAGGAAGTCGGAGCTTGAACCTGCGAAGGAGAGTTTGCCATTGTCGAGGGCGACTACATACGCTGCGCCGGGAGCGCAGAGTGTGACGTGATGTGAAACGAGGATAATCGTGCGACCGTGCATGAGTTCGCCCTTCAGGCATTTGGTGTACAGGTGTTTAGCAGTATGAGCGTCGACAGCAGACAAAACGTCGTCCAAAAGTAGGATGGATGCGCGGGAGTATACTGCACGAGCTAATGAGACTCGTGCCTTCTGTCCCCCACTGAGGTTGATGCCTCGTTCCCCGATTTCGGAATCGTCGCCTTCTTCGAGCATCTCCAAGTCGTCAACCAAAGCACACACTTCAAGCGTCCTCCGATACCTCTCCGCGTTGTACGGCAGGCTGAAGAGGATGTTGTCCTTGATCGACGCGTTTCGCAGCCATGTCACTTGGGGCACGTATGCCAGGCCAGCTACAATCCAATCCTCGTGAGTGTAGGCTTGCTTGGCGAACGCAGCAAGCGAGTCGGGCGGAGACCGAGGGCATAACACTTGGCCGGTAAGAACGTCGGCCTCTCCAAGCAGAGAGAGGAGGAATAGCGATTTTCCGCTACCGAGTTTGCCGCATATAAGCGAAAGCTCTCCGGACGGGAAGCTGGCACTGATGTCGACAAGCATGAACTTGCGGATGGAGGCGGAGTTCACCGACAAGTCTTCACTTTCGGGCGGAGACGCACCCCGGACCTGAGGCCAAGATAGTGTGGCGGACTTCACGGAGATCTCGTGGGATGCTCCAGCGGATGTAGAGACAAACGGGATTTCGGCGCCATCGAGATACCTCTCGATCCGGCGAAGGGATACAAATCCTTGAAGCATCTCGATAAAGGTTTCAGGGAGTGAGTTGAGAGCGAACTGCATCTCGTTGAAGACAGATATGGACGTGAATGCAATCGAGGGAGAGAGAGTCTGCTGACGCCAAACGGCGAAGTGCCAAAACGACACCAGGGTGACTAGAAGAGGTGTTGCTTGCCAGATAGCCGAGAAAGCTGTCTCGATCAGATAGGTCGTCCGCTGGAAGCGCATCTCTTTGGTCCGAACTTTGAGAACCTTCTTCCCAAAACTACGTTCCCATGCCATGAACTTGAGCATACGGATGGCACCTAGAATTTCGTTCATGAGAGCCACTCGTTCGTCCCGTGACTCCATCAAGCCATCCTGGGCTTTAACGACGACTTTGCCAGCCCAATGGTTGAGTGGGAGGATCAAACATGTCACAAGCAGACCTATGAGTGAAGAAACTCCAATGAGCCTATAGAGGAAGATTGAGCCTAGTAGCACGTTGCGTTAGCACAATTGACGAGTGAAGATTCGAGACACTCGTACCAATGACAATTTCGATCGGTGCGTCGATCAGAGTGAACAGATGCCACGAAAACTCGCTGACACGGTCGACGTCTGTTGTCATTAGATTCATGATCTGCGCCTTGCTGGAAAAGTCCTCCGGATCCTCGTCCGTTTCGTCATCATCGGATGGCAGATCGGCGTCGTCCTTCTTGGCAGATGCAACCGACGACGCAATGTCTTTGCGTACCAGCGTCTTGGCAAATAGGATAGAGTTGAGCTGGATCTTGAGCCGGACCTGAAATGTGGTTGTCGAGATAGACCACAGCTGACCCATGACCAGATAGGTGATGGCCGAGGTAATGAAGAGAGAAGTGCACAGGAACCAGCCTTGCTGCTTCTCTCTTCCAGCAGGGTCGGTCTCCAGATAGAGAATTAATTGCTGAAGAACAAGCGCGGGAGCATAGAAGAGACAAGCCGAGACCAAGGCAAGAGCCAGCTGAACGATCATGACAGAAGCATTCAGCCTCGCTAGCGTGTAGCCAAGCCCCCATCCACTACCGGGCTTCAGGACCCGGTTCCGAGCACGCAATTCGGATTGACGCATGGCGACCTTCATGGACGAATACACCGGACTGGCACGCATGTCCGCCGGTAAGATGGGCAAATCACCTATCTCCAAGGACTCTGAGGTATTGCCCAGCTTGATGACTTGCGTTGTGTACCTGTGGACGTTTGAGTCACGAAGGGCATGCCAGATATGAGCATAACTCACGAAAAGAGTAAGACCGACCACACAGAAGCTCCTACGATGCCGCACACATTCTCCGACGTCTTGTTTGTGATCTGAGAAACCGTCTTTTCGTCGTAGATCTGAGCGACCGGGTAGTGAAGTGCAGGACCCAGGGGGGTAGTAGACACTACAATGAAAGAGACGATATAGAGACACAGTACGGCATACCGCGGAGCCTTCAATGGGTCGTCCAAGGGGGATGTTATGCGGTAGGTGCCCGGGAGGATGGTGGTGATCCCAAGGAGAGAGGAGGCCGCGAAGGTCACGATAGATAGGTGGATAGTGCTGTGTGTATGCAAGAGAACGATTCTCTGGGGCACCGAAATGAGCGACAAGGCAAGCGTGTATAGGGCGACCGATACATGGAGGGAGAAGATTCCAATGTGTTTCATATCGGAGCGAGAAGCAGACCATGCGAGAGAGATGGTCTGCAAAGCAAAGATAAAGACGACGAGTAGGACGACACTGAGCTTACGAGGCTGGACCTGTCATACGACCATGAGTGTGAGCATTGACGACGTTTGGTTTGGGATGGCCGCGAGCACGCACATTTGCCCAGAAAGCAGCTTCATTCACCGGTTCACCGTCAATGGTATCTTCAGCAGTAGTTACCGCAAAAGCGTCGTGTTCGCCGTCCACAGCGTCGTCGACCAAGTAGATTTTGCCCTCGTCAATTCCGTAGTGAAATGCGTGCGCAACAGCGCTGACAGCTGCGATAACCGCGAGGATTACTGCAATGGGGAGTTGCAGCTCAGGCATGGCACAGAACCGAGGGGAACACCACTAACGAAGTGCCCATGCCCTTCAATAATAAAGAAGGGAGACCGGTACCGCAAACAGTGATGAGCGAGTGACTGGGCAAGTTGCACAGCATCATGACGAGGACCGGCGTGAGAAGTCAACTCATCGCGTCATGGGCTTCGCGCAGGTCGCAAACATCCATATATTACTAGAGGCATAAGGTACGTGGCAGTCAGACTCTCTAAAGCATCTTCGGATCTCCTTGATGTGTCCATGATTCGCAACGTAGTATCAGTCTATGGCGCAGCAGCTGGAGGCGTAGTCGCAGTTGCCTCCGCATGCAGCGCAGCACCATCGTGTTTCCGCCCCTTCGCCGCAGCCCGTGTCTGGGCATGCTTCGACTTGCTGGTGGCAGCCTCAGCAACCATGCGCTCCAGCTCGCGACGCTCCTCGTCCGATTCATCAGGTGTCGTTGCCTTGAAGATAGCGCCGCAGAGGATCATGCCCTTGGCACGAGTCACGAGAGCTGTCTCTGATGCTCCAGGTTCTCTGAGAGCACGATCGCAGACCTAATCAGCTACGATCAGCGAGACGCAGTACGGAAGTTCGCGCAACTCGCCTCGCGGAGTACCTGGATGCACTCGAATCGTGTTCCTCGCCACGACGCCAGCATGATTTTGCCCGTGACGTCCATCTCCAGCGCACGCAGCTCCTCTTCGGCGAGCTCGCCCTTTTCTTGGAGCTTCTCCATTTGCTGGTGAACCATCAGATCGTGGTCATCGAGAGAAGTAAGCCATCCCAAACACGTACCACCATGACGGACTGAACGCTCAGGCTGTGACACTGTGAGCACCAGGTCTAAAATCAAAGTGAACACACGCACGCGCTGCCGAGCACCCCCCAAACTTCCTTTGCAAGTGCTCCCCGTTCCCTCATCCGTGAGAAGAATCCAGGGCTGAGACGATCGTCAACAACGAGTTCTGTAACTGATGAAAAAGCCCACTCACATCCCAAGGAACTTCTTGCTCTTGAGGAAGCTTGTTCCCTTCATCATGTAGATCATTCCGATCGTGTGGAGCAACTCAATACCAAAGCTCTCGAGCTTGAGATCGTCGGCCTCACGCTTCATACGCTGCTCGAAAGCGACTGTCTCCTCGTCCGCCGGGTCGCCAGGCTTCTTCGCATCGACGTACGGCCGGAGACGTTCGATGAGCTTTCCAGTCAACCGCGTGATGCGTGCCTCCATTATCTTCTTCCGCTCCTCCTCCTCCTCGAGCTCCTTCTTCCGCTGTTCGGGAGTCTTGGGCGCCTTCTTCTTTCGGCTCGCAGTCGCGTCGTGCTTGTGGGCCGTTGGGTCAGGTTTCTCGCTATTGGGCGATGGGACGGGTGATGGGACCATCGAGCTGTGCGCGGAAGGACCATGGGAAGGCGCTGTAGAAGTTCCGCCAATGTG
>LCTX01000881.1:0-10513 GCA_002233555.1 Limonomyces culmigenus | reverse complement strand
CCGTGTCGACGTCAATGACTGGGTGCAACATGACTTCATTGTAGAACCACTTCGCCATCTCCGGACCATCGATATCGCTCATCGTCCTGGGTAAATACCATCAGCTCCGATCCATCTTGCGCGCCTTCTTTCTGGCTTACCACATTGTAGCGACAACACTCTTGAAGCCCGCGAACAACATTGCTGCTGCGAGGTGCATGACCTGATCAGGCTGCTCCGCATCGCCCTTGGCCGTCTCGCATGGAGAGAGATATGCAAACCATGGCTGGTCAAGCTTGACGTCCATGAGCTTCGCAATGGTCAGTTTGCCGTCGCTGAGATAGAAGCCGCTGTCAAGGGCGTTCGCTCGTTCCTGGATACCGTGACATGCGAGATGGACAAAGCGGGCAGAGCGGATGCTATCCGCCACTCCTTCTATGGTCGCTCCGCTGGCAATCAACTCGACGTTGTGCCCGAACTGCGTAGCGACGGCCAGGTTCTGGACGCACTTGAGCTCCTTCTGGACGTTCTGTAGTCTACCCATGGTTTTGTGAGATGAGCAGTCCTCGCCCACGAGCAGCATCTGCACATCCCCGCGTGCAATGGAGGTATCACTGCCTTGCGCACGAAGAAGAGCGGAGATGGTCGGGGTGTATGAGGAAACAACGTAGTCAGAGCATGTGACTTGGCCAGCCGCCAGGCCGGTGTAGATTCCAGCAGCATGCAGAGGCAAGAAGGTAAAGTCGCCGTTGGCGCACCAATGCAAGCGAGGCCGAGATCGACCGATCGATTTCTAGTAAGTATCGTACATCAGCTTGAAGGTGTAGGTGTGCTCAAGAGCACATACCTCAAGCTTCAAGTGGTCGAGTATAGGCTTGACGATCTTCCGCCACATGTTGGCCAGGACCTGGTGCGAGTCGTGGTGAGGACTCGCCATACTTTTGCGCATTTCAAGTCTCTCTTCACACGTGGCATCCCTTGTGTCCGCTCTACTCCGTAGCCCAGCCTTCTGCGCAGAGTCACGAAGAGACGCGAGGTCATCGGATGTGATATCGAGAGGAAGTGTGGCTGGCTGTTGATCAACTGCACTCGGCATCACTAGCGCATATGCATGGCCTCGAGCCGCAACAAGCACAACCACCGGATGCTCATGGGCGGCCTCGCGAAGTGTCTCGTATGTGAGTCCAAGCATGAACCGCTCTTGGCCCGGCATTGCTCGGATGTCTCGGAGTATGGACTGTATCTGACTGTTCTGCTTGTGCCGGAGATCCTGATGCTGATGCGACGGCTCATCAGATTCTGTCTGTATGGGCAGGGATATCGCACGCAGAAGATCCTGCAGCTGTGAAGCTAGCTCGGCTGGGGCACCTGTCAATCGAGGGCTCCGTATGTTTAGAGCCTGCGTCCAAACCACTCCATGTGCTCCATCGAGCAGCTCCAGGGCCTTGGAGGGCTGATCGCTCAACAATGCAACGATACAAGCATCGGAACCAACGCGACGGCTAGATTTGAGGAGCTGAAGTCGAGATGCGGTGTCGAGAACAAAACCCCCGATCATGGACAGCCGCTCAATCGTTTTGGTGTAGATAGTCACGAGCAGATGTATGTGTCCGGATGTCCACGCGTCGAGATGTATCCAGAGCTTCGAAAGGCAAAAACTGACCGATGAAAGGAGTTGATGAACACTGTCTGCCTCATGCTCAAGTGACTGATATAGGTGATGTAGTGCTTTGGAGATGGAGAAGTGAGGAGTGTCAGGGATCAGGTAAAGCAGAGTCAGGTCCGTGAGTGAGCGCCAGGCTTGAGAGGAGGCACGCAATTGCAAGCCTTGTGTCTGTAAATCGATCGACTCGTCAAGCAAGACTGCCTCACCGGTCCGCATATAGCGCTCGTGAAGTGAGGATGCCAGGTTTGCGTTCCTCGATCCTCGATCAAGATGACCCTCGGGACACAAAGCCAGAGCTTTGCGTTCAATCTCAATTGTCTCGTCGAGTAGGGCTGCCTCGCCGGTATGCCTGTAGTGCTTGTGAAGTAAGGCTGCTAGGTTTCCGCTCCTCGGCCCTCGATCAGGATGATCCTCCGAACACAAAGACAGAGCTACGCGATTGAGCTGAATTGCCTCGTCGAGCAGGGCTATCTCGTCAGTCTGCTGGTAGCGCTCGTGAAGTGAGATTGCTAGGTTTCCGCTCCTCGGCCCTCGATCAGAATGACCCTCCGGACACAAAGCCAGAGCTTCGCGATTGAGCTCAACTGCCTCGTCGAGCAGAGCTGCCTCGCCGGTGTGCTTGTAGCGCTCTCCAAGTGAGGTTGCCAGGTTTCCGCTCCTCAACCCTTGATCAGTATGATCCTCCGAACACAAAGACAGAGCTTCGCGATTGAGCTCAACTGCCTCGTCGAGCAGGGCTGCCTCGCCGGTCCGCTTGTAGCGCTCGTGAAGTGAGGTTGCCAGGTTTCCGCTCCTCAACCCTCGATCAGGATGACCCTCCGGATACAAAGCCAGAGCTTCGCGGTTGAGCTGAATTGCCTCATCAAGCAGGGCTGCCTGGCCAGTCTGCTTGTAGCGCTCGTGAAGTAAGACCGCTAGGTTTCCGCTCACCAGCCCTCGATCAGAGTGCCCCTCTGGACACAAAGCCAGAGCTTGGCGGTTGAGCATGATCGCCTCGTCGAGCAGCGCTGCCTCGCCGGTCTGGTTGTAGTGCTCGTGAAGTGAGGTTACCAGGTTTCCGCTCCTCGACCCTCGGTCAGGATGACCCTTGGGACACAAAGCCAAGGCTTGGCGGTTGAGTGTGACTATCTCGTCAAGCATGATGGTCTCGCCGGTATGCCTGTAGCGCTTGTGAAGTAAGGCTGCTAGGTTTCCGCTCCTCGGCCCTCGATCAGGATGATCCTCCGAACACAAAGACAGAGCTACGCGATTGAGCTGAATTGCCTCGTCGAGCAGGGCTATCTCGTCAGTCTGCTGGTAGCGCTCGTGAAGTGAGGATGCTAGGTTTCCGCTCCTCAACCCTCGATCAGGATGATCCTCCGAACACAAAGACAGAGCTACGCGATTGAGCTGAATTGCCTCGTCAAGCAGGGCTGCCTCGCCGGTATGCCTGTAGTGCTTGTGAAGTAAGGCTGCTAGGTTTCCGCTCCTCGGCCCTCGATCAGGATGATCCTCCGAACACAAAGACAGAGCTACGCGATTGAGCTGAATTGCCTCGTCGAGCAGAGCCACCTCGCCGGTCTGCCTGTAGCGCTCGTGAAGTGAGGATGCTAGGTTTCCGCTCCTCAACCCTCGATCAGAGTGCCCCTCTGGACACAAAGCCAGAGCTTCGCGTTCGAGTGTAATCGCCTCGTCAAGCAGGGCTGCCTCGTCGGTCTGCTGGTAGCGCTCGTGAAGTAAGGCTGCCAGGCCTGTACTCCTCAATCCATGATCACGGTGACCCTCGGGGCACAAATCCAGAGCTCCGCGTTCAAGATCAATTGCCTCTTCAAGTAAGGCAGTGTCACCATGCTGCGTATAGAGCATGTAGAGTGAGGTCGCCAGGTTCCCACGCCTGGCTGCTTGCCTACTGTCGTTCGTGGGACACGAGACTAGAGCTACGCGCTGCAGCTCGATCGCTTCGCACAGTAGCCCACTTTCTCTGTTTTGGAGGTATCGCTTGCATAGACCGAGAGCCGTAACATGAGCCATATCACCCAGATCGGTATCTGCTGCCGGAGGTGAGGCTGAGTCTGATTCGTTGTGGGTAGTCGCGGGCACGGAAGCGTCTGTAGCATTCTTGCTAGATGTATCTACCATATTGTATGTGCGATTGGGAGAAGGGCAAGGGCAAGACGGCCGCGGGGGTAAGAAGGCAAGAGTCAGGACGTGCGTGTACTGCGTTGTGTCGACTGAAGGACATGTCGACTCATGAGGCTGTGCGAGGCTGTGCGAGGCTGTGCGAGGCTGTGCGAGGCTGTGCGAGGCTGTGCGAGGCTGTGCGAGGCTGTGCGAGGCAACCGCTTGGAGGCGCCAATCGCATCCAGTGAAGCAGGCATATTGCACATCGAACAGCCGCTACAGCCAAGTGTGGATTGGCTCAATGAATAGTGATGCGCACCCACGAGACTGAACTGTCACCGTGGCGGCTGGGAAGGTGCATAGGATACCGCTCCATACAGTCTACAGCAGCAAGGGGGAGAATAGTCTAAGAGAGCTGCGTTCACGAGCGGTGTTTGCTCATCAGTAAAGCTGCAAAACGCATGCCGCTCGGGTCCGTCGGTCATGCGATTGGGCTTCGGTCATGCGCTCATGCGTTGTCATGCGGCCGGTTTCTCGTCATGCATGCGTGTACGGCGTGCACAGTCTCTACACTACTGGGTACATAGATCACTTGATACAGAGACATGTTAACACAGTTACAAGACCCTTTCTCTCCATGGCCCATGCCCTAAGCACATCGGATCTGCTTCTCGTGCCTTCGCCTGACGAGTGCGGGCGACGCGAGCTCGTCGTCCGTCCGCGCTGCACGTAGGCCTTAGGCAGCGCAGAGGGTTGCTGGCGCGGGCTGCGCTGCCGGGCGAGAGGGGGACGGTACGGTCCTCGATTCCGCGCCGCTCGTCCTCGAAAGGGCGCTTTCGTCGGCGAGCGGTCGCCCCGCGCAGACGGGGGGATGCCCATCGGCGGACGCGCCGGCACACACGGGTGAAGCCCTCGGCAGATGCGCGGGGCGCGGACGTCGGGGCTTCGGTGCGGTGGCGGTGCGGACCCAAGCTCGTTTGGGCGGTGCGGCTCGGCTGCCTGGGGCAGCTCGACCGGCCTGGGAGGCTCGGCGGGGCACGGCGGCTCGACTGGGCGGAGCAACGGCACCTGACGACCCTCGCCGTCCGTGCGCTCGCCGAAGATGACGGCGGCGTGCTCGATCAGGCCTGTGTGCGGCTGTCAAGATGATGGGAGAGGGGTGTGCAAGGGCGGGGCATAGACCGACATCGGTAGAGTGCTGCAGATGGTCCGCGAGTGGGAAGCGGAACACGGCCTCGGGCAGGTCGCGCAGGTAGAGCTTGAGGAGCGCCGAGACGCTGAACACGCCGTCCTGCGCGAGCGCGAACTGGAACGCGCTCGCTGGTCTTGATGCGGCGCGCGAGGTTCTGCACGGCCGCGAGCCGGCCGAACACGCTGTAGATGCCCTCGGCGTCGAGCCCGCGCGCGTCGACCTCGCGGATGCACATGCGCACGACCTCAGGGAGCCCGCCATTGGGCAGCCCGCGCGCGGTCGTGTAGTCGATGAGCGAAATGCCCCACACGAGGTCCGGGCACTCGCCCACGACGTAGTGGTAGTAGTGCACCTGGGCGCGATCGTGGCGACGGCGCCCGCGAGGTGCGCGCCGAGCTACGCCTGCGTCTGCGCGGTGGCCGCGAGCGCGTCCGTGTACTGCGTGAGCGCGCGGCCACGTGCTCGCCGCTCTCGGCCACGAAGCCCTGCAGGCGCGCGTACCCCACCGCGAGCAGCTTGGCGCACCGGAGCCGCAGTGTCTCGAGCCATTGCACAGCCTCGCGGTACTCGCGGTCCGCCCCGTCCGCCCCGCGCTTGGCGCACACGCCACGCATGGGGTCCCTGCCGCCGCCGCGTGTGCTCTTCGGCGCGCCGTCGCGCTTTGATTCAGCCACCGCTTGCCTGACATGTGTGTCAGCAGGTCAGGACAGCGGGGCAGGGGAGGAACAGACCCGGTTGCACGAGGGCCTGGAGCGTGGTTGAGGATGACGGCGAGCGCATGCGTGGAACGGACACGCCCGTCGTCGGCGACGCGCTCGCCCGCAGCCACTCGGCATCCTAGCAGTGCTGGACGTCCCGCGCCTTGAGCTTGGCAGGCGTGTTCGTGTAGTCGCCGCAGCCCTGCGTCGCGGGACTTGAGGACTCGCGGACCCACTTACGCGTACGCTCTTCAGTCCCCCGTGTAAGCTGTGAGTGGGTGTAGGGTGCAGAAAAGTAGACGGGGTACATGAAAGGCGGCGAGCGGGTTTAGGACGTCGGCGGTCAGGCTCGTGAGGGATGCCTGCTGCGTCTGGCTCTCTGTGAGCTGATCAGCGCGGGTTAAAAGTAGGCGGGCCAGCGACACAGACCATGTGCGACATGCCACCTTCGAGCCGTCAGCCAAAGAAGAGGAAGACGAGGAGTATGAGGGGGACAACGAAGAAGGCGACCCAGATGAGGATATGGAGGACGATGCCCCGTTTTCAGACGAGCTAGACGAGGCAGACAAAGGAGAAGAACGAGGCCGGGGTGCGGAGCAGTCGAAGAAGGTGATCGGATCTGATCTAGCGCTTTCCCAGCCTCAGCTCAATCCTCGTCGACGTCTCAGCCCCACACGGCCGCGGAAACGCGCAAGGCCAGACGCCTAGAGCTCCACAATCGACTCAAGGAACATCGCCATGCCGCTTTAGATTTGCACGTCAGGACCACCTGGGTTTGAGCGAGGACGAGAGCGCAGCTATTGCAGCCCAGAGGCGGCTTACTGCTAAATACGAGCCGGTGAGTTACGCTCAATTGGAATGACAAAGATGTAGCTGATCTCCTTTGAAGGTCTTCCATGCCAAATCGAAAGGAACATCGGCATGTGTGTCATCTTCAAGTCCTCCTTGTTCATCACAAACTCACTCATGCTTCATCAGCTCGCCCACCCAAACGGGCTTTTTCGACATTGGCCAAACCGCAGGAACGTGGCCGTTCGCCGTCACCTCCCATGCCCATACACGGAGCCGAGAATCTTACCCTTTCCGGCATGTTCGATCTTGTCCGAAACACGCTGTTCGGACGATCTGTACCCGACACACCTCATCCTTCTCGAGAGCCGTCTGTATCGAGTGCTCGCAAGCGACCATCACGGACACCGTCGTCCGAGCCGACACCATCGGCTGCGAAACGTTCGCGACCGTCCTCGATGGCTCGAAAACGCGAATCACGCGCCGGTACTCCCAGCCGTGGTGGTCTGGCATGGTTTAGCTCCTGTTACTCGTGGATCTCCGCTCTCTGCTGGGGAGCGTGGGAGCATGCATATATCAACACGAACGCCTTACAGTTGGAGCGAGGCGAGGCCGTCAGCGAGAGTTTCGCCGGCAAGCAGAGACTAGGAAACTGAATAGAGGCTATGGAAGAGGCGGGTGCTTCCCTCCCTCATTGGGCACTAGAGAGGTTGCCTGAGCGAGTACAGTATAACTCCAGGAGGTGAAAGGAGGAGTAGAACAGGCAACCAGGTGCCTCTTGACACTGAACGCCGCGCATCCTGAGGCCTGATCGCTCAACTCCGCCGTCCCTCCGCTCGCCGGCCTCATCAATAAGTACGCACCCTGATGCTACGATAGCATGTGCAGATCGCTCAAGCACGCACGCCAATCCACCCACTGCCGGCGGCTGCTGCTTCGCGACCTCAAGCGGCCTGGACTGCCGGCTACCGCTCCCGAAAGTGACCGACAGGGCGCACCCGCCGAATACCCAGCACTGAGAATCACGCCGGAGTGTGCTCGCTGTGATCTCGACCGCGCCACTGCACGTGTGATGTCTGTGAACTTGCCTGACGCGATGGAACACGAGCGTGCACGGCATCGAGAAGGTCTGTCTCCGTTTGTCTCGCTTTGCCTGCGCACCACTGATCGTGTCTACAGGTGACGCCGGAACATTGGACTCGACTTGCACTCGCGTCGCGTCTAGACGTCATCCTCGCGCTCTCAGACACGGCCTACACGCCTGCCGCACTCGGCGCGGCGCACAGGCAAAGCTATTGTACGCTTACTCGCGCAGGCCGCCGTGCTCGTTCCGCACGCGGTTGATGCACCCGTGTTCGTGCACATGTACATGGCCAGCGGCGCGGGTGAACGGCTGCGCTCAGCGTCCGCGGGGGACCTCGCGAAGTGCTTGTCGCACCGCGAGGCAGATGCAATCGCCCTGCTGAAGTGCATCGACGAGGGCGTCGCGGGACCTGTCTTCGACCTCGTTCCATATCATATGAGCGTGCACACTGAGGGTACACCTGCAACTCCGGCATTTTTGACGTCGTCAACATCCACCCTCGGCTCGGGCCCAATTTCGCCGATCCCTTTGCCGACAATCGTCCCGCTCTTACACGCTTCGCTCTCCCCCCTCCCAAGCTCTGCATTGTTTACTCCGCACAATCGACGCTACAAGCGTTTTACTCTCAGGACCGTCCCCACCCTCCCGGCGCACTTTTTGTTGCACCGGCACGTCGAGAACGCCTGCTTCGACGGCCGGGAAAATTTAGTCAAGTCAACTTGGCCGAAGTGATCACCAAAGACCCGCACATTGAGGACAACCTTTGCGTAAGCATGCAGCAACGCTCCGTGGGCGCTGCCGCCGCCCTCCTCGCGCGCCTTTGCCCGAACCTGCACACCCGCCATCCACGCCGTGCTCCGCCCGTCTGACGCCGCCCTCTTCTGCCGCAGCGTCTTTCAGCAGGTCGCGTCGCGCTCGCGGTAGACCGCCTGGTCGTCCTTTGACCTGGGCGTGCTCGGCTCCCCGCGCTCGACAAGGGCGTGCCGAGCAGATCGAGACCAGCGCACGCGCTCCCGCCCTCCACGATGCGCACGCTCGCGCTTGTGCACTGTCACCTCGCCGCACCGGTACTCGTGCAGGTGCTTGGCTGCGCGCCCACGCTGGGACGTTTCGCGCTGTGGGCGTGGCCGAGTCTCGCGGGGCCTTGTGGGGGCAAGGGCGTCGATCTGAATGCGCTGGGACACGTACTCGTGTAATGCTATGCACTCACACTCTTGCTTGTTGTCGACGGAATATGCGAGCAGGGACGCGTGGATGCACTTGAAGGACGGCATCTCGACGCTCAGCCTATATATCAAGTACAGTCTCAAAATCTTGACACATACAGCGTTTTGTGTTCCTCTTTCCTTGGACAGGCGAGCAAGTTCAAGGATGATGCGTCGCAGCACCTAACTAAACCCAGATGACGTTCTGTACGCCCTAGACAGCGCCGTGCAGAAGGTGCGCCGGTGGTCTGGGCTTGACCTGAGTTTCTGAGCGACATACTTTCACAACAAAATTCAAGTCAGGGTGGGTCTGCCTTCTTTATTACTGTTCCTTGTGTCTTATGTGACCTTTATCCAGAGAGACATGTGGGCTCAAAAGCGATAGAGTGGAGCCATGTGCCGAAACAGGACGGCCGGTCGGATGGAAACATTGCGCTGTGATCCAGCAATGACCAACGCAGTCATCCCCTCCGTGAAGACATGATGAACAGTAGGGTAATCACAAATAATAGTATGATATAAAGTATAGTGACTGTCTAACCTCAAGTGATCTCTCACTTATCCTTTGATGGCTCGTTGGCGATTTCCAAGACCAAGAGATCTGGTACATGTTGGGCTTCAAGTCCGGCATGATCTCCTTCTTGACCTTCTCTATGCTCCGACTGAGTGGGCGGTCTCGCCACCAGCTGTTCGCCCATTGCCACCAATGAAGATAGCGATGCCGTTGGCTCGGCTGCTTCCACAGTCTCAGAAGCCTTGCTCTTCTTTGAGATGGACTGTGAGTTGGCGTCCAAGAGAGGAGCCGGACGCTTGTGAGTGCAAGCAGGAGGCTGGGCTGCTTTGTCAGACTCTGCTCCCTTGGCCATTTCAGTAGAGTCGGGATGAAAGTAGGTATCTTCGGCCTCGTTTCCGTACTTGAAAAGGTCGAACACAAGGCTTGGATCTGATGATTCTTTGATAACGACCAGAAGTTCATAGACGAATACGTGAACATGGGTGAAGTCCTGGACATACGAGGATTGGGTGCCGTAAGACATATCATTGCGCCCCTTATGGCGGTCCCCGTGACCTTGCAACAGGGTTGCGCGTGCTTGGTCCAGACTCGCAACCAGACGCTGAAATTCGGGGTAGATGATAGTAAGCAGCTCGTTGTTCAGCTCGTTTTCGTCCTTGAACAGGGTTACACGGTCTGCTGACGGTTCAATTTGGTGTTGAAAGATCCTGGATGCAAATCTTTGCGAGGGCTCATACTTGACTTGAGCAGTGAGAAACCAGAGAATGAGCCACCAGAAAGACTCTGCATTGTGGGCGTAATTGTGAGTGATGCCCGTGGCTGAAGGCATTGTCTCGGAGGGCGGCTTGGGTGTTGGCGCTCCAGCAGACTGGGGAGTGGGGGGTACTTGTCGCGCTGGGTGCAGAGGGCGGTTCCTCTGCATCTCAATCTACATGAAGTATGGAGTCCCCTAGACGCCGAATGAATGTCAGGGGCACGAAACAAGCGGAGTATGGTCTCTTACCGTCTTTGGATCGTCGCTTGCCCTGCCGTGGCTTTTGTAGCGCCTCGTGTATCCGGGATTGCTAACGATGCCCTGTTTCTCGTAGTAGAGGCTCGCGCTCCTGCCACGGATACTCCTCCCCTCAGCAGGCTGTCGTATTCGCGTGGTCGCGGTGCTCTGACCCCCTGACTCGTGGCTGGCCACATCTACGCTCTTTTGCACATGGCATGCACTACCCTCGTTCCACATTGCGACTCATTTGCATATATACCCACACTGCCCTAATTATACTATCTGCACCCGG
>LCTX01000869.1:0-35649 GCA_002233555.1 Limonomyces culmigenus | reverse complement strand
CGAGCAACTCCGCCACCCGACCATCGTATCCTACCCCCACGCATGGATCGAGCCGCCCCGCTTCTCGAGCTTCGGCCCACGCGTGCCCACCCTCCAGTCCGTCGCTCCACCGGCCCTCTCGATCCCACCGAAGCTGACTGTGCAGCGTCCTGATGCAATGGGCCGAGGCCGGCTCGCTCGACGACTTCCTCGCGGCCCGCTCCGGCGGCGGCGGCGCCCCAGCGCCGTCGAGCGCGGACGGCGCGCCCGACACGCGCGCCGCGCGGATCCGCGCCTTCCGCGCCGCGAAAACTGCGCCGCCGGCGCGGAAAGGGGGCGACGGCGCGTGGCGCGCGGTGCACCTGCTCGGCGCAGAGGAGGTGCACAGCCTGCTCAAGGACGTCGTCGAGGGCCTCGCCTTCCTGGTCTGTCGGGCCCGCAGATGCTGCGCGCATATACTGACGAGACGCAGCACGACAAGTCGATCCTGCACCTCGACCTCAAGCCGGGCAACATTCTGCTCACCTACGACCAGGGCCGTCTCATGTGCGCCATTCCTCCCTCCCCGCGGCGCCCGCTGACCGTCCGCCAGCCCGCGCGCGATGCTCTGCGACTTCGGCACGTCGCGCGACATGCTCGCGCCGGGCGGGCGCACGGGGAACACGGGCACGCTCGAGTACGCCGCGCCCGAGTCGCTCGCGCGCGGGCGGCCCGCGGACAGCCACGCGGACATGTGGAGCCTCGGGATGGTCCTGCACCGGCTGCTGTTCCTGCGCCTGCCCTACGCGGCCGCGGGCGACGAGCAGCTCACCGGGCCGCAGCGCCTGCTGCGGCTCGAGCGCGAGGTGCGCGAGTATCCCGGGTTCCGGAGCTCGGCGGCGCTCTCGGGGACGTTTGCGTCAAGGCACCTGCCCGCGGCGTACCTCGTGCTGCTCGAGGGGCTCCTGCACGTCGACCCCGCGCTGCGCCCGGCGTGTGAGCGGGTGCTGCAGGCGTTCCGGGACGGCCGGGTGAGCGCACCTCGCACACGCTGTGGAGCATGTGGCTGACCAGAGCAGTTCGATTCGCGCGCCATGCCGAGCCCGTCGACGCAGGCCGCGCTGGTGCATGTCACGGCGCACAAGCGGGAGCGGAGCCCGTCGCCGTCGCCTGCGGCGCTGGACTATGCAGATGCGGGGGTGACTACTTCTCGTGAGGCGACCCCCGGCGCTGATACCGCGTCCTCGAAGAAATCGAGTCTGGCGTCATCTGCGGCCAGAGC
Source organism: Limonomyces culmigenus (assembly GCA_002233555.1). Taxonomy (NCBI): domain Eukaryota; kingdom Fungi; phylum Basidiomycota; class Agaricomycetes; order Corticiales; family Corticiaceae; genus Limonomyces; species Limonomyces culmigenus. Next base: position 34,409 of record LCTX01000869.1, on the reverse strand, counting down.
CAGGACACGTGCATCCGCTTGGCCGCGTCTTCCCAGGAGCTCGATTGGACGACTGATAAGGTCGTTCATTCTCATCATCAAGGTCTGTTGGAAGCCCTCGTCACCCACTCATGAGACTGATTGTCTTCCCCAGCTTCGCTCTCTACAGACTCTCAAACAAGACTACCACTCTATTCTGCTGTCCGCTTTCGCGTCGGCGGCACTGGCGGACGTCAGTATGGACGATCTACGAGCGTCCGTGCTCCTCACCGCTCTCCATTGTATCTTCATTGCCTATGACGCATGGTTTTGATTATGTATGCATCGTCGAGAAGACTGGAGTCATCTCAAGCCAGTCAGATCTTGCCGACCTCAGACTGCTGAAGCCGTCAAACCCGACTCCGTCGCCTGCAGGCAGTTGTTGATCGCAAGGCCTTCTAGAGGTTTGCTGTGACCGGTGTCTCTCTTTCAGGCTTTCTCTGTGCGACCGTGACCTGATACACGACAGATGGGAATAGACAATCCAAACGGGATAATCAATCAGATGCGCACAAACAATGCGAGGCAGGCGAGGCGTACAGTCAATCAGATGCGGAGACGAAACCGAGGCGAAGACGAAACCGAGGCAAAGACGAAACCGAGGCGAAACTAGGGTATCAAGGTGTATCAAGGGTATATGTTCAGAAGCACGTCGCGCCATTGGGCAGCAGCGCGTTCTCCTTGGCCGAGCGCCGCTGCCTCGAAGGAGGCAAGCAGGGACGGTGCGTAGTGGTGTTCGAGGGCTGGGTGGGCTTGGCGACCTGCGAGGGCTGCTCGCGGTACCACGCGTGGCGGATGGTCGCGTCCACGATATCCTTGGTGTGCGCCGGGCGCTGAAGGGTGCGGCGCAAGCGGGGCTGGTTGGCGTCGACGGTCGAGAGGGGGGATGAAGCGGGAGTGACCGAGCCTCGGCGCTTCTTGCCACGCTTGGCCTTGGGCACGGTGAGGAACTCGCTCGGCGACGGCTCAAGGCACGAGTCGGGGTCGGGCGTCGCGAGGACGAGTTTGAAGCTGCGAGAGGCACCGAGAGGACGCCAGAGCTCGGCGGCCTCGGTGAAGCCGACGGCGATGCGCTCCGAGGACGTCGAGACGACGATCGTGGGCCGCGGGGGTGCTGCCAGCCGGGTCTGCAGAGCGACCGGCGTGCGCGGGAGCGTGGAGGAGACCGGGCTGCTCGGAGGCGACGCGTCGGACTTGTACTTCTCAGAGAGAATGAGCGGGCGGAGCCGGCGCGGGCCCGATGGCTTGATCTCGAGAACGGTGATGGGGGTCGGCTCGGCGGCGAAGAGCGCGAGCGGGCGAAGGGCGGCTTGCAGCCACTTGCGAGAGGTGGTCTTGAAGGAGTCGTCGGCGGGAGAAGAGGCGGCGGAGGAGAGGATGTTGAAGACCATGGCGAACGAGGGATCGAGGTAAGCGAGTGGAAGTTGCTCGGGGAGAGCGGAGTGGTGATGGAGGATGAGCTGACTGCTGAGGAGATAGACATGCTGACGGGGTGCTTATAAGGACTGTCGGGATCTGGTGCTGTGCTAGGGGCAGCGGGTGGGGCACGACGCGATCGGTAATAATGCCGGCTCGCTCCTCGTCTCCTCTTCCCCTAGGCTTCAAGAGTGGAGCCCCAGTGTGATTGATAGCATGTTAAATGGTATCCTCCGTATAGTTTAGCGAAGAACAGGCTTTTCGAGGAGGAAGATACGAAGAGGATGTAACAAGCGAGGTGAAAGCTGCACCGCGGTCACGTGGCCGCGTTTGGCTCCTTCGCACTACGAACGATGCGTCGATCCGACGATCCGTCGATCATTCGAACATCATCAGATCCATGCCACACAGCCTTCAGCCCTCCCACATTCGAAAAGCAGATCAGTGTCATATCAGCGACGGGTATGCTACAAGGGTACGGTATAATATACAGCCGACATGCGGGGGAGGGGGGGGGGGAGGGGGGTCCGTGAGTTACCTCACGGACACGGCTGGCCGTCGAGGAGGGCACGGTAGTCCTCGAGGACGACCTTCATGTACGTGAAGCAGTCCTTGAGCACAGCATGCGGGAGCACGATCGTGCAGTGGACCGTCACAGTATGGTCGGGGCACCAGCGCGCATGCTCCTGGGCGATGGCGGCGGCGAGGCGGGGGTCGTCGAGCGGCACGCGGACGCCGTCGCCCGCGAGGTGGCGCAGAAACAGGACGATGTGCGCGGCCTTTGCGGGCCCGCGATACGCCGAGAAGCGGCCCGCGACCGGCCACGGCACGTCGTCGAGCTCGTCGACGCGGTACGCCGGGTCGGACACGAAGCCCGCCCAGCGCTCGCGGTACCGCGCGATCGCGCGCACCCAGCGGTCCGCGCTCCGCGGCGGCTCCTCGGGCTCGGGCTCGTGCTGCGGGGCGGGCCGCGCGAGGCGCGCGCGGTGCAGCTCGAGCGAGTCCTCGGTCGCGATCGTGGAGGACACGAAGCCGGGCGCGCCGCCGCGCGTGAGCGTCAGGCTGTCCTCGCGGCGCGCGGGCCGGGTCCGTGCGGGCTTCTTCGAGGGCGATGGCGTGGGGAGCGTGGCGGGCTTTACGTCCACTAGGCGCTCGACCTCGGCGGCGGATGCGCGCTGCGCAGCGACGTACGCGAGGTGCTGCTCGGCAAAGTCGGGCGGGAGGCGGTCCGCGAACTGCCGGACCTCCCACGAGTCCGGCGCGAGCGCGGGGTGGAAGTGCATTGGCACCCTCCGCGGCTGCTGCTCGGGCGGGGCGGCGTCGAGGCGGCGGGAGGAGCGCGCGCGCGCGACGCGAGCGGCGCGCTTGGCGTGCGCGAGCTTCTTGTCTCGCGCGAAGACGCGGGTGACGAGCCCCGCCGCGAGGTCGACTCCGATGCGGAGGAGGCTGCCCAGCCGCCGCTTGTACAGCGCCGGCGGCGGCGGCGGCGGCGGCGCGCGGCGCGCGACGGCCGAGGACGACGAGGCGATGCTCGAGAGCGTCGGGGCGCGCGAGGGCGGGAACTTGCGCGCCATCAGCGATGAGGGCACGTGGGAGAGGCGTGGGGTGGGCGCGTGTTGACGCGTGTGTCGCTAGCGCTGGAATGCGCGTCAGCGGGGTGCGTCGCTTCAACACGGCGTAACGCACGATAACGAGCACCGAGGAGGGCAGGCAACGGCGCTAGCGGGGGTGAGCACCAGGAAGATAACAAGCAGGATATTCGGAGGGGGGCGCCGCGCCGCACGCGCGCGTGTGTGTGACCTTTTGTTGATCATGACGGCCGAGCCCCGTCACGACGGCGCGAAAGGAGCAGCGAACCACCTGCCTGATCGCGCGAGGTGCGGTCTGGAGACGGCACTGCCTTCGCGCGCCGTTGCCACGTGCTCTCGACATATACTGCTATGCTTTTTGCCTCCGCTGTAGCCAGGCTTTCGTGATCGAGCAATATATTGAAGTGGTCATCACACGTAGTCCACATGTCGAAGACCCCTGAATCGCAAGGAAAAATCACTGTCTTCTTCACAACATGAGCCAGACCGGCGAAGCCGGGCTGTATCAGCAAGTGCTACGCCACTGACGTTGCCTTCTTTTTCGCATTTATCATTGGTATACCCCTGAAGGCGTAACTCAAGACTGTCCCTATTTTCAAGTCTACAGCATCACAACCGAGTGCGAACTGTGAGGAAGGGAAGACGAAAGCATATGTTGCGTGCACACCAGCATGGTTGTGATAGCGTGTAGGCACCAATACACATAGTGTACAGTATTCTCTCATGCAGACGCGACGCCCACCGCGGTCACCGGCGCGACGGCCGCCGAGCCCACAGCCGCCGCCTCGGCCGTCTCCGCACCCGGCACAAGCGTCTTCGTCGCAAGAATGGGCGCATCCGTCTCCGCCACGACATCCAGCTTGGGCTCGGGCGGGGACAGCTTTGCCTTCTTCTTCTTCTTCAGCATGCCTGCGGCCGTGTCAGCCAGCGTCCCCGCGGAGCAAGCAGATGCAGGACTCACCCGCAGTGACGGCGCTCTTGACGTTGTCGACGAGCTCGCGGCTCTGCTCAAGGTACTCCGTGTCGTTGAACCGCCGCTTCTTCTCCGGCGGCGGCTCGCTCGCGCCCGACGGGCCCGCGCCGGGGGTGATCCCGAGGCGCCGCTCGAGCGCCTCGAGCTTGGCGCGCTGCGCCTCCTGGTCCGCGCGCTTGCGGGCGGGCTCCGCCTCGAGGTACTCCGCGAGCCTACCCCACCGTCAGCCAAGCAAACCAACATAGGGGAGCGGCACGCACTGCTTGGCCTCCTTGATCGTGCTGAGCCGGCGGCCGCTGAGGTCGCGGCAGCTGTCGTTGTTGCTCGTCTTCTGGCTGCTCATGCGCCCGCCCGCCGCGCGCAGCTGGCTGCCGAAGCCGCCCTTGCCGCCGCGCACGCGCGGCGCGAGCCGCAGCGTGTGCAGCCCCGCACCGAGCAGCGCGCCCGGCGCGCGCGCCGGGGTCAGCGCGAGGTCGTGCGCGACCGCATCGGGGAGCGCCGGGTACCGCGCGCGCAGGTGCGCGTAGAGCGAGGCGTAGGGCGTGGAGGCGGGGAGCGAGAGCGAGAGCGTGGGGAAGGGCGCGAAGGCCGAGACGAGCACCGAGGCGGACATGGTGGGCGTGATCGTGGTGGGCGGAAGAGGCACAGCTCAACGTGTGGCGCACTACCGCCTCAGCACTGTGCATTCTCTGGCTCATCACTCTGCGCTCAGCACTCGGCGAGTACGCCCGCGTCTGGAAGTGTGTGCGACGCCGCGGTTTCATGCTCAATCCCATTCTCAAATGGAACCAAGCTCCATCATATCACCACTATTTTGAACACATTCCCACCTGAGAATGTCCGTCACGCTCCTATTGTCTTCTTATTGTTTTTGGTCGTGTCCTCACCTCGCATTCTTGAAACGAAAAGACCAGGTGTTCCTTTCGTCTTTGTTGACCTTATCCCATGTCCCTCGCATATTGAGGCGTAGCGCGCAGCGCGCAGCGAATGTCTTGTTTGTATTGAATATATCAATTTTTCGGAAGAATACGCTCGCATAGGAGGTCTCGACGACAAAATGTGAGGGTCAAAGAACAGCAGACATCGCCTGGCCCAATGACAGATTTTCGTCATCGACGACTCTTATACCCTTGGCTGTGAGTGCCAGTGCGTAGCGGTACACGCCGGCCAAGTACATGGCATGATCGACATTTGAGTGAAGCTCGTCATCGGGAGTGGTGCTAAAGGACTTCCACGTGAAGTCATGTTGGGGGAGAAGGTGCACGAATTCCAGGAGTGTGTCTTCTTGGTCGACCACAGCCTGGAGCACTTCCCAAAGCTTGCAACGATCCCCTTCCGAGACACTGGACGGTAGCATAAGCCACCTGACAGATGGAGGCAAAAGACTGATCGCAACTGGCGAAGGGGGGTGGACTCGGAGCTTGTGCGATGTGATCTGGGGCAATACCGAAGACAGCTGTGCATCACTCAAATAGAGCCCGGTAGTGAGCAGATTTTTGTACTGCTGAACGAGGCGAATCAAGTTGAGAGTGTCTGATTCTCCGCTCGGGACGTCGTAGTGGAGTTCCTGTAGCTTGGGAAACGAGCATCGTATCAGGAACGGTAACAAGGTGGAGCTCATGTTGAAAAATGCAGGAGGGTGTTCATCGGAGTCTTCTCTTTCCATGGTACCTATCATGAGTGTGACCAGCACTGGTAACGACCAGGCGAAGGAGTTTGCGAAGAGGTCAGCCGTCACGACGAAGTTCACCTCAAGCTTCGTCAAAAACTGGAATCGACCAATGTAGACAAAGCCGGGGATAGACTTTTCATCAAAGCTGACGTCGATTTTCTGTAAGTTGGGTGCTATCTGGCTAGCGACGGCCAGCAAAGACGGCGGATGGTTAGACGGAAGCGCCAATGAGACCAGACGCGGCATGTGTGCGAAAGCAGCCGTCAGGTCGTGGCTCGGGTCGGGTATGTGGTCTTCTTCCAACAAGGCCTCCCATTCACAAGATATATGGCGAACACAACAGCCCACGTCTATCTGGCGAGCGAACTGGCGCTGCAGGGCACGGACGAAGACACCGATGGAAAGCGGAGAGACGAACTCCACGTTACGATATAGGATAGGCGTAGCAGTCTCCTGCGAGTGGTCAGGATCATAGCCTCGAGCTGCGGACGTATGCCAGACGTACCTTCCACACTCTGCAAACCGTCAAGGTCTTGAACACGTCTAACACCCCGCCGTCCAGGAGCAGCTCCTCCAGCACGAGGGTCAGGACCTCGACGGGCATGGGTCCAATAGAGGTCATGGCGATAGTGCCCCAGGGACTCGAAGACGAGCTTGAGCCTCTGGGCAAGATTGAAGCAGGAGGCAGATGAGGCGTCGAGCGTCAAACGCGCCTCACTGCTCTCGCGGGACCTCTACGACGGACGCCTCATCAGGCGCACAGCCATCGAACACTCGCTCTGGCTCATCGTCCATTTAGGGTCAATTTTGGTCACGTATACGTATACAGTGCACGCCCAAGTTGCATCGCATTCAGATGAGAAACATTGATGCTTGTCGCAAATCATCCCAATGAGGAGCTTCGACGACAAGAAGGTGAGGTCAAGGAACGCGGGACGTCACCTGGCCTAATGAGAGCCCGTCCTCGTCGGTGACTTTTATACCCTTAGCTGCTAGGGCAACCGCATACCGATACACACCCGCTAAGTGAAGCCCTTCGTCGATGCGCATGTCCGTTCCGCCATCGGCAGCGACGGTACGATGCTTCCAGGTGAAGTCGCAATCTCGAGGGCGAAGGGCAACGGTCTCCAAGTGTACGTTTGGCTGGTCCACCACCGCCTGAAGCACCTTCCAAAGGAGTTTGCGACTTTCTTCAAGGCCGGAATACCGCAGGTGGAGACATTTGACGGATGGATGCAGTAAGCCGACGACAGTCTTTGACAACGGCTCTACTCGGAGCTCGTACGACTTGATCTTAGGCACGACCGAGGCCAATTGTGTCTCGCTCAAATAGAGCCCGACGTCATGCGCATGCGTTTGTGCATTGAGGAGTTGTGATAGATTGGGGGTTGCTTCTTCTCCACTGGGTATGTCGTAATGAAGTGACCGTAGACTGGGAAATTTGGAGCGCAACAGGAAGGGAAGTAAAGTGGCGTTCATGTTTGCATATTGTTGACGGTCGTCATTGGAGGTGTCGACCTGCAAAACATCTATCATGAGTGTGTCCAGCAGCGGTAACGACCAGGCGACGGAGCTTTCGGAGAGGTGAGCTGACACGCTGATGTTTACCTCAAGCGAGGTCAGGCATTGGAATTGATCAATATAGACAAAGCCGGTGATCGAGTCTTGAACCAAGTCGACGGTGAGTTTCTGCAGATTAGTTGATATACGGCTGGCAACGGCAAGCAAGGATGACGGATGGTAGGGGGGAAGTGTCAACGAGACCAAATGCGGCATGTGTGAGAGAGCAACTGTCAGGGCGTGACCTGGGTCGAGGACATCGTCTTCTTCCATTTCTAATGCCTCCCATGTGCAATATATATGGCGAACCCGACAACCCACGTCTATCTTGCGAGCGAGCTGATGTTGCAGGGCACGGACGAAGACGCCGATGGAAAGCCGAGTGACGAATTCCACATCACGATAGATGATTGTCAAGGCGGCGTCCTATTATTAATGAGAACGATACCCTCGACCTGCAGAAGTATACCAGACGTACCTGCCACACCCGGCAGACCGTCAAGGTCTCGAACACGCCCGACACGCCGCCGTCCAGGAGCAGCTCCTCCAGCACGAGGGTCAGGACCTCGACAGGCAAAGGTCCGATAGAAGTCATGGCAGTAGCGTTCCCGTTATTCGAAGACGAGGTTGAGCGTTTGAGGAAGATGGCAACAGGAGGCAGACGACACGACGAGCGTCAAACGTGCCTCACTGCTCTCGCGGGATCACTGCGACGGACGACTCGTCAGGCACGCAGCCATCAAACACTGGGCTCGTAGTTCTGACAGTAGCTTTTGCTATCTTTCTTTCAACACAGGCCGAGCCATGCGAACCGTGGATGCAAGTTGTACTACGGGTGTTCGATGCTCTCGGGACCTTCCGAGTCCTTGTGTACCACTCAAACTGCCCGTACCTGGTTTCCGTTCTCGCTCCGTTCCGTATGTCAACCCTAATATGATCATGCTATACAATTGACGAGCTGCTAAAAGGGAAAGCCGATATCTGCGGAACTGTGACCTTCTAAGTGACCTTTGAACATGCGTCGATAACAAAAACCAACGGGACCGTTGAGTAAGCATCCTTCGAACAGGCTCTAGCACTTCACTGATGCAGGGCGACTACTGCTCGTTCGCCGCCCTTCCACGCTCTGTGAACACGTTGGCAATGTACTGCCTGAGGGGATCCTCACGATCGTGATCTGGCTGAGCTCTTAAATTGCATGCCCAGAGACGGAAGTAGGCGTGGGCTATGAAGGACTCGAAGTCGTTTGAGACGAGAAACGTGCTCTCGGTTACTTCTGATCTGACTGGCACAATTCCAAGCTCCTGCTCGGTAGCAGACAAAGTGGGCCGTGGGCCGTCCGGATCGCGCTGATACGTATCCGAGTATTCTTGCCAAGATCTGGGCATGCCAATGACACCTGTAGCTCCATCCTCGCTGGCAAAGAGGTAGAAGTAACTAGTAACGTTGTCTATGCCTTCGTCATGAAAGAACTGTGTAGCGTATCCAATCTTGCCCGTGGCGAACGTAAGCTTGAGCAAAGAGGTCATCACGAAAACAGCTCCGATGTCGGGGAACCGATTTGAGAGTGAGTCGTGGGTCATGAAATGTTGAAAGACAACGGTGAGTGTGACGCCAAGCCGAGTGGCTGCGTATACGAGCGACTCCATCTCTTTTGGGCTGGCAACAGGAGCATGCAACCAACCTGCCGCATGGTCGGAGGCTGGGACTGAGTGGTCGTTGCTGAATGATAAGCCTAGCCACTGAAATTCTCCACGCAAATCGAGGTAGTCCAAGTCAGGGAGCAAATGCTCGGACGCGTCCGATGGTTCGCTAAAGGCCCCGTATGTTGATTCCATGCCCCAGTACCTATGCACGTTCTTCAGATCTACATCTGAGATAAGGCTCGAGTCTATGCGTGGAAAGCAGGCGCTCATGAGTCGAAAGTTTCGCGCCCTCGCGATGCGCGTTCGTAGAAAGGGAATGCATGCGCTTGTGAGGCGGCGATTGAACGTGCGCGCCAGACGCTCCGCCTCGAAGGGACGCAAGTATGATATGAGATGAGATAACAGCTCATTGGGCAGGCTAAGAATTGGCATGGCGAGTGGCTAGGCGAAGCAAGCTGGCGTGGTCGTGGTTTCAGGAAAAGCGTGAATGTCATCACGTGCAAACGCGTCCAGTTCTGGCGGACCCGAGTCTGTTCACCTTCTTCTCTCTTTGTCTCTCCGTTGTTTGACCATCGATGGCACACGCATGACTGTGGAAAGCTATGATTCGGAGGGTCAATGGGCGAGCGTCTGGGACAGATCGGCGAAAAGCTCAGCTTCCTGTGCCGGAACGTTCTGTAGATCTGGCACCAGCGGATTCGGGTCGTCCAGCGCCGCTGCATCCCGCCTGTTAGCAGCAGCCAACACGCCGAACCCCTCGAGCACGCACGGAAATGACCACCGCACGCACGCGATGGAAGACAAGCGCCTCGCGGTGCAACGTGCGATGTACGCAGCATGATGCATGACGTTGTATGCAGTCTGAGTTATGAACGGGGTACGGATGCATGTGGACGGATGCATGCGGTTATGCCAAGGTTGTGGGGTGAGATGACCCTTTCTCCGCTTGTTTCTCTCTCAAACATGCACGCAGCGTCATGGTTGCGGACGGCTCTTCGGCTGCCGACGGCACAATTTGTATATGCAGAGCAGTGCGGGGCGGAGAGCGCGACCCGAGATATACCACACGAAGGGCATGCAGCGCGTGACGAGCACGCTTTCCTCCGCATCGTTCGGCTTTGGATCTGGATGGGGATCATTCACTCCATCGGATACAGGGAAGCTGGTACATGTGCTATGACCTGATGAACACTAGGGTTCCCCCTCGGCTCTGGGGGAGGATACCTGTCACTCACTCTGGAACACATCGGCGAAGAGCCCAGCCTCCTGCACCGCAAAGTCCTGCAGATCCCGCACCAGCGCATCCGGGTTGTCCAGCGCCGCTACATCCCGCCGTCAGCCGCAGCCCACACGCGAGCCGAACCTCGAGCACGCACGAAAATGGCCCCCGCGCTCGTGCGCGCGGTGGAAGACGAGCGCCTCGCCGTGGAACGCGCGCACCCACGCGCGCGGCATGACGAGCACGTCGTGCGCGAACGCGCTCACGCCGAGGCGCGCCGCGGCGCCGATGCGCGGGAGCGGGACGGTCAGCTTATTCTCCGCGTACGGCAGGCACGAGCTGCCGAGGGTGCGCGTGTGGAAGTAGAGCGCGAGCGTTGCGAGGAGGCGGACAGTGGGGAACGGCGCGGCGGGGTCGACGAGCTCGTGGTACTTGCTCCCGACCCATGCAAGTAAGCCGATGGGCGAGTCGTTCAGCGCGAGCCCAAGCATGCCCGGCTCGATCGCGTGCACGGCGAAGTAGCTCGCGCGCAGCGCGAACGTCTTGCTGCGCGCGAGGGCGGTGCACTCGGCGGGGGAGAGCAGCCAGCGCGTGAGGGGCCCGCTGAGCCAGACCGGCGCGGCCCACAGCGCAGCCCACAGCGGCGCGTATGGTGGCTGGACGACACACATGTTCAGATGGACTGCGCGGCAGCGGGGCAGCAGCGCGAGGTGCGTCGCAACCATGTGGCCCTGCGAGCAGTTGGATTAGCAGCTTCTTTGGACTGTTGCAGCAGTCTTACCCAGTCGCCACCCTGGGCCAGGTAGGCGGGATAGCCGAGGACGTCGCCCATGAGCGCGTCGACGACGCGCGCTGTGTCTGCGACGGTCCACCCGGCGCGGCGGGGAGACGAGGAGAAGGCGAAGCCGGGCATCGAGACGAGCACGACGTGGAATGCCGGTGCAGATGGCGCGAGCGGCGCGCGGAGGGGCTCGACGATGGGGTAGAACTCGTAGAACGAGCCGGGCCAGCCGCTACGGGGAGTCAGCGGAGAAGAGACGCACGAGAGCGAGAATGGCGCACTGAATGATGACGATGGGGATCGCGTGAGGATGCGCGGAGCGTGCGTGCACGAAGTGCAGGTTGATGTCCTCGATATCGACCTTGAAGTTTGGGAGGCTGTCGCCCTCTCTGTTAGGCTGACTTTTCGTTCAAACAGTGCCGCACTCACCTATTCATCTCGCGCTCCGCGGCACGCCAGTCAAAGTCGAGCCACTGGGTACGCATGTCCTTTGCCCATGCGAGGTCGAGGCCGTACGCCCACCCCGCGCCTGGTACGATCTCCTCATCGGGAAGAATTGTGTCCTCGAGCTTGTGTTGCAGGCGCGCGACGTCCGCGTCGGGGATGGCGATCGTGAAGGGAGTGGGGGCCGCCATAGTGAGGAGCGTGCGAGAGCGCGAACACGTGCCAGCTCGTGATAGGTGCTTGCAGACTCTGTGTATGCAGGCACCTTTCCCGAGCTAGTGCATGCACACTGCGGCCGGCGGCAGCGACGGGCCTCCGCGCCGTGCCGATCCCGCTGAATTGGTAGATGAGCGTGCAGAGCAGAGCAGCGAAAGCTCGCGCGCATGTTCCGCCGCTTCATGTCTTTCGCGCGCCCGCCGCCAAACTCGCTGCCCGCGCCCTCCACCGGGGCGCCTCGGGCTTTGCTACCAATCACCTACCCTACCCGGCCCACGCACCTCCCCGCGCTCCCCTCACCACCGCGCCCCGCATCCTTCGCGCCCGGCTGGACGCGCAGCACGCACCTCGTCCCCGCCGCGCTCCCGCGCACGACCGCCGACGTGCCCTACCCTCCTCCCCTCACCCGTACAGGCAGCGCGGAGGAACGGAACGAGGAGGCGCAGCGCGCGACGGACACGCTCCTCGCCGCGCGCGCCACGCACGCCGAACGCCCGCCTGCCGAGCACGAGCGCAGTAGAAAACAGCTGTGGCACGCGCTGGACCGCTATGCGCCGGACGCCGCGGGGACGGGCGCGGGAAAGAGCGTGACGCTGCTGCTTGCGCATCCGAATGGGCTGCCGAAGGAGGTTCGTTAGTGCGCGTGTGCTGTGATGCGAAAGTGCTGAGGGCGGCGTGCAGACATGGGAGCCGGCACTGCTCGCGCTGATCGGCGCGCTCGAGGGGCAGCGGGCCGTCGCGGTCGAGGAGGTGTGGACATGGGAGGCCGTGAACCATGGCGAATCTGCGCTCCTGAACGCGTCCGCGCTCGGCGGCGTCTGTGCGTGCCTGTCCCCCACTCTCTGCATCCGCTGACGCGCGCATGTAGTCGACTGGGCGGACAACGCGCGCGACATCCTCAACTTCCTGACTCACTACCTGCCCGCCTCGCCCTCCTCCGCTCTTCCCCTGCACCTTCCGCCCCTCCCCCACTCCTCCGCCTCCACACGCACGCTCGTCGCGGTGGGCCACTCCCTCGGCGGCGCCTCCGCCGCCTGGGCCGCGTGCACCTCGCCGCGTCTCTTCGCGGGTCTCGTGCTGCTCGACCCGATCATCGAGTCGCGCGGTGCATACGCCGCCGCGCCGCTCCCGCTCGGCGCCGTCCGCCGGCGCGCGCACTGGCCCTCGCGAGGCGCTGCGCATTCTGCCCTGGCGAAGAACCCGTTCTTTGGCGCGTGGGCGCCCCGCGTGCTGGAGGGGTACGTCGAACACGGCCTGTGTGAAGCTGAGGATGGCGGGGTGAGGTTGAAGATGGGAGGATACGACGAGGGCGCGGTGTTCTCCGACTTTTGGTCCAGCGAGGACGTGTTCCGCGCGCTGCCCGGGCTGGAGGAGAGGGTGCCGGTGCATTGGATCATGCCGAGCCCGAAGCGCAGCTGGTTCCGCCCGGATACGGAGGGCGTGTATGCGGCACGGAGGGTGTGGTTGAGGGCGGGGAATGCGAGTAATGTGGTCGTGGAGGCGGGGCATCTTGTATGTCCTTCCTCCTCCTGTGGTTTGGGCCTTGGATTTTTGTTGACTGATGGCGGTGTAGCTGGCGCAGGAGGCACCGGACGAAGTCGGTGAGTGCGAGCGATCATATCTACGAGCTGCGCGTTGACTGGTGGTGGTAGGGCGGCTACTGGCCGAGTTCCTCGTGCGCGAGTTTGGGGAGCAGAAGGCGAGACTGTGAGAGGGAGGGGCTGGGGTTACTCTGCCGGCTCTGCGTGTATGCCACTCTCTCTCTATTGCCGCATGCTCCCATTCGTGCTTTTCGACATCACCCGTTCACTCCCACGGTTCACAACATATCGTCTTCCACTTCCGCTGGCGCTTGTGTTGCTATGGTCGACCATGATCCGTAAGAAACGCTCTGCAGGCCGGCATTCCCATTTTGCCTGCGTGATGAACCGCGCTTGGCCTCAACCGAGTGATTTGACGGCAGCAGCCTGACGATGGCTCGTACGATGATCTGGTGAAGACCTGGAGCGACTCTTTGGGGTGTGGGACCACTCGGAGCAGATACGCGGCACCGTTGATGCCGCCTTGGATGCGGAGCGCGCGTAAGTTGGGCAGGCAAACCGGAGTGGGCGACCCGACTATAGGCTCCTCCGGGCGCGAGCTCTGCTGTATGGCCGTCTTCAGATGGATCATGCAGGCGACCCTCGATCAATTGAGGCTCGAGAGTACCGGCACGGGCGGCAGTGCCTCTATGATGCACCCGTCAAGGGATCAAGCCGGCGCTGGATGTTGCATGCGGGGTGCCGCCGTACAGAGCCCAAGGCACTTCGGTCTTAATCGATAGAATTCGGAGATGCGGCGCCGCTCTCGTGCTCAGAATGTCGCCCAGCGGTCCATCGCTCACTTCTTGTTCGCTGCGGTCCTCGGCGGCACCAACCAGCGATATCGTGGGTGTGTGCACTTTGGAGGTATCGGTGCACCACATACAACGGGGAGCCCAGATTTGACGTTATGCCCAGCTGGATAGGATGCTCTCCCGAGCACGAGGACAGCAACTCTACCACATGTATATTCCACTAGACATGGACACAAGTCTACACCTGGGGCATGTGCACGTAGAGTGAGCGAAGCCGATGGCAGACAGACCTTAGAGACGTAAGGGTCTGAAGAGCAGCATTCCGTGTCTATCTGCGCCGAGGGTGGATAGAAGTTCGTCCAAGCGGCAAACACTCATTCCGCCCGTGCTTGAGCTATATCATATCCTCCTTGAGCCCTGACACCATCAATTCTGTGAGAGAGAGAGCAGAATGTCTAGCTTCACATGCCTACTGCCTGTGCTCGTTAGACTCGATTATCACACCAGTCTAGAGTATTCTCCGAACGTTGCTACAACAGCTCCAGCTCCTTCGCATCACAGGGACTCGAGCTGGCAGTGTGCACGATCCCTTCCGATACCATCCGATCCCCCATCCTCTCCACATCCGCATGACACCCGCGAAACTCGAGAGGTCGAACCTGCATCCCGCTTTTGTGCCGCCATGTAATCCATTCCTCTAGCTCGTGGAATGTAGACGAGCTAGAGCCAAAGGACGCTTGACCGACGATGAGCAGCTCAATCTCGGGCAGTTCGTCAACTTCCACAAAATCGATCTCAGGGCCCTGCGCGAAAAGACCATATTTGGGGGTCTGCCCGGCGGGGTACACGAGGTGTATGGTCCGGATGGACTTCAAGAGGGTATCCCCAGGCTGCACATCACCGAGTGGGAAGCGATACAAGATAGATGACGGCTGATGCGAGATATTTGTTGTTGAAGCGCCGTAGTATAGATGATCGACCAGCTCATCCGTGGCGTCATGTAGGAGGGTCCCGTGTGGAAATCCTCGTGGATGGCTTCCTCCACCACTCCAGAACCTCTGGGCGCGAGATAGGATCGCTTGATGCATGATGTTCGAAGACTTCCATTTTGGAGGCCCGGTATTGAGTGAGATGTGAAGTGATTCTTTGGGATCGGGGAGTGATTCCAGGAAGTATGCGACGGAATCCAGGTCTCCTTCAAGATGAAGGTGCGACAACTTAGGAAGGCGCAGTCCAACCCAAATTTCATCGTCCCACTCTACTTCTCGCAGCATGAGCTTTTCGAGCTCCAAGGTCATTAGTAGCGCCCGGTGCAGTTCCGGTAGGTCATAAATGAGGACGCGCGTCAGACTGAGAGTTTTCAGGACTGGCATGGATGGCAGGTGGTTGATGTTGGCGTGAACGAGGGTCAGGGAAGTCAACCTGGTGCACCAAACCGCATCCAGCAGGTCTGTGTGCGAGTCCCATGAGATGCGTCCGGTGTTGAGGTAAAGGATTCGAAGTTGCGGTGTGCGACCCTTCTCGATGGCGCTAAGGAGCTGCTGCTGTAGTTCATTCTTCTCCTCCGCCTCTTCGTCGTCATCCATGTCGATGATGGTGGGTAAAGTCATGGAGAGTGTGTGCACCCGAGCCAGGTATAGTGGCACCGAGCGCAGGTTGTAGCCGCGAGTGGCTTTGATGATGAGCTCGATAGGGCAGGCGGCGGAGCGCGCTATATGAGTATTGATAGATCGGATCCGCCATGCCGAGTGCACGCAAGACCACAGCTGAGGCATGGACGTGTAGAATGCGCGGAGGTAATGACAAATAGAGACCAGGGAAGTGAGTGTGCGCAAGGTTGTTTCCGAGGTTTCGTTGTCCATGCCAACAACGGTGGCAGTGGTGCCAATACGGGGCAGGAGCTCATTTGGTAGTCGCAGCAAAGGAACGCTCGCGTTTCGACACCTCTTAAGGTATGTCATCTTCCATTTGAGCTGGGATAGGTTGGCTTCCTTCTCCGAGATCTCCTGAGCGAACAATAATATTTCCGGATCATAGATCTCTGCAGACATGCGCGCGGGTATCGACGATCGTCAGACAAAGGAGAGACAAAGAGAGAAGGTGAAAAGACTCCGGTCCGCCAGAACTGGACCGCGTTTGCACGTGATGACATTCACGCTTTTCCTGAAACCACGACCACGCCAGCTTGCCTCGCCTAGCCAGTCGCCATGCCAATTCTTAGCCTGCCCAATGAGCTGTTATCTCATCTCATATCATACTTGCGTCCCTTCGAGGCGGAGCGTCTGGCGCGCACGTTCAATCGTCGCCTCACAAGCGCATGCCTTCCCTTTCTACGAACGCGCATCGCGAGGGCACGAAACTTTCGACTCATGAGCGCCTTATTTCCGCGCATGAGGTCACACGTTATCCCCGATGCACCTTTGGAGGCCGTGCACAAGGTTTTGGACATGAAATGGACGTACGGAGCCTTTAGCGAACCATCGGACGCGTCCCAGAATGTGCTCCCTGACTTGGACTACCTTCACTTGAATGGAGATCTGGAGTGGCTAGGCACATCAGTCAGCCAAGGCCATCCACTTCTCGCCAGCTACCACTCGGACACTTGGATGCGCACCCCTGTTGCCAGCCCAGAGGAGATGGAGACGCTTATGCGCGCAGCCACTCAGCTTGGCGTCACGCTCCCCGTCGTCTTTCAACATTTCATGACCCGCGGCTCACTCTCAAGTCGATTCCCCCAATATGGAGCTTCGTTGATGATGTCGCCGTTACTGAAGTTTGCCTTCCCTACCCATGTTGGATACGCCACGCAGTTCCTTCTCGATGAGGACGGAGCCAACTTCGATAGTTGCTTCTACTTCTTCACCGGCGAGGATGGAGCTACAGGTATCATCAGTATGCCTGAATCTTGGCAAGAATACTCGGATGCGCATAAGCGCGACAGCGGGGATCCGGTCAGCCCATGGCCTACTTTGTCTGCTACCGAGCAGGAGCTTGGAATTGTGCCAGTCAGATCAGAAGTAGCCGAGAGCACGTTTCTCGTCGCAAATGACTTTGAGTCCTTCATAGCCCACGCCTGCTTCCGTCTCTGGGCATGCATTTCGAGAGATCGACCAGATTACGGCCTGGGCGACCGCGAGGGTCCCCTCAGGCAGTACATTGCCAACGTGTTCACAGAGTGTGGAAGGGCAGAGTGCGGGCAGTAGTTGTCCTGGGTGAGGTCCGCTTTCTGTATGTGTGCTTGCATATTCTGTGTTCCATTATTCTATAGTACATGCTTTGTTCCATCGTTAGAGTGCGTGAGAGAGCGCATCGCCCTTACACAGAGTCACTATCTCAACCTCCTCTTTCTACGTCATCAGAAAAGTGCGGAGACGACACCGGCCACGACGAAGAGAGCGATCCTGATCACCGATGTTAGCTGGCTGACTACGCTCACGACAGAGGTATGGTGGCGTACATAGGAGACGGGTCCTTTCGTGAGATGTCCGCCGCGCTGGTTGCGCTGATGACGTTGGCCGGGGTGCGCTCCGTAGCGTTCCACGCTACGACAGTCCCGAGGACAAATGACGTCACGTTTGGCTTGCCGTTCTGTATAGCAGCGTTGATCTGGGCGCTTTCCGATGCCGATGATAAAGCGGCGGGGTCGTAAAATGTGTTAGGGACCGTGTCGGCCGGGCTAGAGATTGAACTACCCAAGTACGTAAAGATATGGCTGAGCGGAATATGTTAGGTCAGTAAGGTGATGTCTTCAGGTGAAGATAGTCTCTTACTTGCGATCGGTCCCGTTGGTAACGCTGTATATGTCCAGACCTGGCTGTCCAGCTGCACGAAAGGTGTCGCTGAGTGCACATCCATAGAAATTAGTTTGATCTGCTATGAATAGGACCTTCCATGACGTTAGTTATCTTTTCGTGCGATTCGGTTACTCGTGCTTACCACAGCCTTCGCACCCCGCTGGTATGCGCTGGTGAAGATGTCGATCCCGGCTGAATCAGGGTTCGTCAGGGGCAGTCCGCAATCCACAAAGGCAATCCAAGGTGCATCGGCTTTCATATGAAAAATATCAGTACTTGTAGCTTGGTTCGCATCCAGGAAACACTCACCCTTAGAGTCGTTGGGACTCATCTTGCCCTCCGTGAGCACCATGAAGGCGCCCTGGCTCAGTCCGTTCGTGTTCACGCCTGCCGCTAGGTAGACGAGCGGGATCGGATCTAGACGCGACGCACTACGCTGGTTATGAGCTCGTATATGGTGGAGCGAGCCGCGAGGACTGACTTGGAGGTGGGCCCGCTGGTAAGGTACAGGAGCGAGTGTGATGACGAGTTGGTCGGGATGATCGCAGACGGGTTGGTGCTGTTGGCGGGAATGGCAGGCGCGTCTGCCCTCGTAAGGCCGGCGTACGCTACACAGGCGCATAGAGCAGTAGTCCACGATAGCATCCTGGGAGACGAGGGACAGATGACAGTCTCGCTCTGCAAACCGGGACATAAAAGGGCGGCGTTTCAGCGCTTCCGCCTCTTCCTTGGCCCCCTGCCAAGAGGCAAGCAGAACTCTAACCACAAAAAAGTACCCCCATTTTGGTTCCGGTTTGGGGGACACGGCCAGCCGCAGCGTTGCGGTTAAGCTATCACGTCCACGGAGATGCATGAAATTACCATCTTGATCCCACGGCTCTCCTGATCCGAGTTGTATACAAATTCGTGGGGCCGGCCGGCTGCCGAAGAGCTTTACGCGAGTCTTCACCCGAACCAACCACGAGGTTGGCAATGAGGAATGGAGGTCTGAGAGAGAGGAGGAGAGGAGGGTATGGATGGTGGGAGCGAGAAATATCCGATGTCCGAGTGGGTGGGCAGGTGGCTGTGAGTGAGTGTGAGAGCGAGAGCGAGAGCGAGACACGTTGCGGCGCGTCGTCCCGAAACGGACGACGCGCTTCGGACATCTCGGCGACGCGCCTGCGGCACAAGCTTGAGGGACACGATCCTGCTCGATGCGGAGATCGTCCCTGGCGCGGGCTGGGCTTACGGCTTCCACCTCGCATGGGCGAAGGAAACGCGTGCTCAATGGCTCGCCATCGACTGGCACGCCGCGGAGCGCGAGATGAACAGGCTAGTGCTGCACTGTTTCGACAAAAAGTCGGCTTACCAGACAGGGCGACAGCCTGCCCAACTAGAAGGCCGAGGTCGAGGGCATTAGCCTGCACACTTTATGCAACCACGCTCCGCGATATCCCCTACAACTAGTGCGACGTCCGCACTCTTGCGCGTCTCGTCTCCGCTGATTCTCCGCTGATCCCCTGTACCGGCTGCGCGAGCTACTTCGCCGTGGATGCGATGCAGCCGGGCATGATTGGACTCGCGCTGGGCGTCACGCCGGTCGGCCTGCTCGTGTGGATCGCAAGCCAGTACCACGAGCTCGTCGGCCCGCCTCCTCGCGACGCGCGCGCTGCGCGTGTTCCACCGCAATGTGCTCATCTTCCATTGCATCCTCGAGCGCGGTGGTCATTTCCGTGCGTGCTCGAGGTTCGGCGTGTGGGCTACTGCTGATGGGCGGGATACAGCAGCGCTGGACAACCCGGATGCGCTGGTCCGAGATCAACAGGACTTTGCGACGCTGGAGGCTGGGCTCCTCGCCGATCTGCTCAATTGATGACATATAACCTCCCCAGGTCCCAAGGGCAACCTGCTGATACATCATGTTAATCCCGAGTACACCCACCAGTCCTCCACTATCGAGTTCCAGACGATGGAGCGAGTGATCCCCATCGACACCCAGCGCTTACCCATCGCCTTCAAGCCTTGGTGACAGCCGCGGAACTCGACAGACTGAAGAAGCCCTCCTGCGTCGCGGCGAGATACGACCCATCGCTCCAACTCCTGTGCATCTCGCGAGCTTCCGTTAAAGGACGCTTGGCTGACGACGAGCTCCTCGATTCTACGCACACGCGTGACATCCATATGATAGTCCTTGTAGCGGCGTTGGAAGAGCGGATTCTCCGCCTCCCGCTCACGGCAATAGATGATATGGACGGCCCTGATCTGGTTCCAGAGCACGTCGTCAGGAGGCGCATGTCGACATATGAGGTGGTATGAGAGCGCCGCCTGGTGTTGTGGCGTCGACGCGTGCCAGTACAGGACATCCGGTTGCATGCCCGAGCCCTCATGCAAGAGCACTGCATGCGGATAGCTCTCCAGTCCACCACCGCTGTGCGCCCAAAACCGTTGCAGATGCGCCTGGATGGATTGGTGAGCGCTGTTCTTGGACGTCTCGTGCATCGGCCTTTTCAGTGTCAAAATGTGGAGCGACTCCTGAGGGTGGGGAAGGAGCTCCAGCAAGTATGCCACCTTGTCACGGTTCCCTTCAAGGTAGAGCTCGCGGAGCTTTGGGAGGCGAACGGTGTCGATGTGGGCATAATCCTCTTGTCTCCAAAAGATGAGATGTAATGTCAGTGTCTCAAGCAATGGGCTTTGCAGCAGCGCGCGCAGCAGCGCCGCGGGGGACTGTAAGGTGGTGCTCCGCAACTCTAGGTTCCGCAGTTCCGGCATTGATGGCAGCCCATGCACAGTATCAACGCGAGCTAAGGTCAACGACGTCAAGCCGACGCTGGATGCTGCATGGAAGGAGGAAGCCGTCACAATCTTCCACACGAGCGAGCCGCCGGTGTCGATGAAGAGGACTCGGAGGTGCGGCGCAGCAACCTCACTGAGTATGCTCGTGAGAGCGTTGTCTTCCTCGAGCTTGTGCTCAGACAACAAGGCAGTGAAGGTGTGCGCTCGTGGAATGCATTGGCGCACCACATCCAGTGTACAGCCCCGATCAATGATGACTCTGAGATGAAGAGGCAGATCCTTCGTGCGCGCCAAAAGCTGGTTTGCGGCGTGTGCACCCCATTCGGCGGGGATGCACGTCCAAAGCTGAGGCGTGCACAGGCAGATTGTGCGTAATCGATGGCAAATGGCAGTCAGGCATATGAGCGCGTTGAAAGTTCGATCCAAAGCGTCGTCGTCCGCACCAACGATGATCGTGCCGATGCGGGTCAAGAGCTCGTCTGGCAGCCGCAGAAGAGGCGCACCGTGCGCGTTTCGACGTGTCTTGAGCTGAGCCATCTCGTGCCTCAGTCCCAGCAGACAGAGTTCCATCTCCGATATCTTTTGTGCGAGCACTGATATCTCGCTATCATAAATTCCAGAATGCATGCGGGCGTCGACGATGGTCAGACGATGAGGAGATAGTAGAGAAAGAGGGTGATCGCAACTCCGGTCCGGCGGTCCAGGGTAAGAGCGGCTAGACACGTGATCACACACACGCTTCTCTCAAAACCACGATCACACCAGCTTGCTCCGTCTATCTACCGGCCATGGCCATTCTTCGCTTACTCAATGAGCTCTTGTCTCATATCATATCATACCTGCGTGCTTCGAAGCAGAGCGTCTGGCACGCACGTTCAATCGTCGCCTCACAAGCGCCTGTCAGCCCTTTCTACAAGCATGCATTGCGGCCGCCCGAAACCGTCGCCTCATGATCGCCTACTTTCCCTGCATGGAGTCAACTCTTTTGTCTGACATAGATATCGAGGCCGTGTACAGGAGTTGGGGCATGGAAGCGACATATGGGCCCTTTAGCGAACCACCGGATGCGTTCCACCACCTTCTCCCTGACCTGGACTTCTTCCATCCAACAGGAGACACGCAGTGGCAGTGGACAGGCCCGCCAATCAGCTCAGAGAGCCCTTTTCTCGCTTCTTACATTAACGAATTCGAGTCACGCCCTCCCATCGCCAGCCCACAGAAGATGGAGTCGTTCGTGCACACTGCCAAATGCCTCGGTAGCACGCTCCCCGTCTCCTTTCGGGAATTCATGTCACAGGAGTCCCTCTCCAATCAGTTCCATCGATTTGAGCTCTCTTTCTTGACGACCCGCTTCCTCAAGTTCACGTTTGCTGGGGACGAGGTCGGATACGCAACGCAGTTCCTCCACGACGAGCAAACAGACAACGATAACGGTCATTGCTACCTCTTCGCTAGCAGGAGTGGAGCTGTAGGTGTCATCAGCATGCCTAGGTCTTGGCAAGCATATTCGGACTATGGCGAGAAATCGGTCAGCTCATGGACTCTGTCTGACGCCGAGTATGAGCTTGGGGTCGGTCCAGTCAGCGCAGATGTGGCTGAGCTTACGTCGCTCGTCGCACTCGAATTTGAGGTGTTCCTAGCTCATGTCTACTTCCGTCTTTGGGCATGTGTCTCCACAGATAGTCCAGATGAGCCCGGATGGATCGGCGATCGCGAGGGTCCTCTCCGACGTTACCTCACCAACGTCTACACAGAGCGTGGCAGGGCGGAGAGCGGGCAGTAGTCGCCATGCATTAGTGAAGGGCTAGGTTTTCTCAAAGGACAACTACTCAGCGGTCCGCTTATCCGCGTAGGCGATAGCATACGGAGGTGCGGGACGATGCTCCAAGCGAGTTTTCGATCCATGCGGGCGGCCGGTCAGAGCATCTTACTCCACGCTAGTGTGATATTGCAAGTGATATATTCATCTAACTTCGCCAGTACTGGAAGATGCTGTGCGCATGGTCGAGCACGACATTAAAGTAGCTGCCCTCCTTGAGGAGCGCATCAAAGTGCGCGAGTGCAGCCTCCTCAGGCACATCGAGCGCGAACTTGTCGCGAAAGTGGCCTTGTACGTCCCGGTGCTTGACATCCGGGATGTTCGCGTCGACCATTAGCGTAACGAGGTTGAGCAGCAGGTTTGCAGACCCCCGCAGGATTGCAAATGCAGTGAAGCAATATGAGCGGAAGCGCGCATAGTGCGCTGAATCCGCGCCGCCCATCGCGTCCACCATCTCCTTGCATATCTTGACAGCCGGCGGATACGGTTTTGGGTCACGTCCAAAGATGTAACCAAAGTCAACTGCACAGATGAAGGTAAGCGAAGGGTCGAGGGGCACAGAGACGTTCGTACCGTGGAAGAAGTGTCCGTCTGGAGCGAGGAGTAGGTTGTCAAGGTGTCGATCGCCGACACCAAGGATGTATGTGACCACGCAGTACCCCGCTTTACGTGCATCGTCAGCCTCATGTCCTCCTCAACCGATACCAGCGTACCACAACTGCGCACGAACGTATCGACCACTTTGGGCTCGACGCCGTACGTCCCGACGCTGCCCTCGTCCGGATGGTGCGCCCGAAGATAGTTCAGCAAACTGCCATACTCGCTCACGATCGCCGCGATCGTCTTGCTAGGGATGTACTGCGCCATGCCTTGTGTCGGGCCGGTCGCGAGCACGTCGTACGGCAACAATTTGAGGTCGAGATTCTCCTTTCGGAGCAGGCGGTCCATGAGGGTGAACAGCTGGATGACGAGCTGGTCCTGCCGCATGTCGTCTCCGTCCTTGAAGATGACCGCATACTCGCCCCCGTCCGCGCATGTAAAGTACAGCAGCATTGGCTGCAGGTTCGACTTGAACACCGAGCACTTCTCCGCCGCAATCCCAGTCACAGCATGTCGCGCATTCAGCGGCAGTGGCAGTGCGGGCGGGCCGAGATGCAGCAGCCCATTCTTCGGGTCCGCGACGAATGTACGCAGCTTCTCGATCTTCTTCGGCCGTGCATCCTTGGATGCGCGCAGTTCCTTGGCTCGCTTGATGAGGCTATCAACGAGCTCCGCCTGCTTGCGCATGAGTGCCCGCCGTTCAGGCCCGCCTTCCGACTGAGGCACCAATAAGCCACCGTAAAGATAACAGTCGGATCATCCCTTACCTCCTCAATTTTCCGCATGAAGTTGTAGTCCACCCGGGCGTACATCTTCGCCATGACCCGATCCTCCATTGCCACCTCGACCATGAGATACCAGTGCAAGCGATTCCCAAGGATCGGATTGCGGACGGCCCGTGCGATGAGGAAGTCGGCGAGCCCCGAGTCATCGTATGAAATCACGTTGGACGTTGACCGGGAAGAACGTTGCTCGTTCGACGACGACTCGAACTTGAGGGCCTGCACTAGCTGCAGCAGGTACAGCACCAGCTCCTACACGTGAGAGGTCAGACTGATTTTTGTTGAGACTTTAGTTTCACACGAACCTCATCTTCCGCTCGGCTGAGCTGCCTGACCGCAAATGCACGGACACGGGCATCCACCGTCCCCGGCCCGAGGAGCTCCAGGGCATCGTCCATGTCGATTTCTGTCCACATCGGAAGGAGCTCTTCCACCGCCTGCTTGACCTCGCTCGGATCGCGCCACGTGACGGACTTGAGGAACTTGGTGAGTCCTCGCCGATCTCTTGTCAGATAGAAGCGGAACTTCCAGATCAAGTCCTTCTCCTCCGAAGTCAGAGTTTGCGAGGGTGCATAGCTCAAGATGTGCTAGTTGGCATAAGATTCAGTAACATGTCAACTGGCGACAGGAACACCGACGTACACCAAGTTCATCCCGAATCTTGGCGTTCGGCTTGAGTTCCCGGTCGTACGGACTGCTTCGATGCGAACGGATGAGGCGGCGGTGCTTGTCCTCGACGGGGTTATCTCTTGAAACTTCGGGGTCGATGATTTGCCAAAAGTGGGAGTCCGTCCATGTTGATGAGCTGGGGGCATTTGCTGCAGCTGCAGCGGTGGTCGTCGTGTGCAGAGGCGATGATACCGAAGATGTCGAAGGTGCTGAAGTAGTGGACTCCTAGAGTTCACCTATCTCAGCGCACGTCAATCACGAGACATAGCATGCACGGACCACCTCGCTGAACACCACCGGAAAGTCGAATCGCGGCATATCCACGTACAGAAACAAGTTGTCCGACTTGGCCGTCTCGGCGGAGTGGATTTCCTCCATCTTGCGGAAAGCGAGCTTATCAAGCCAGTCGGACTTTGACATGTCTCCGCGTTCGTACTTCTTCACTAACTACTAGGAGAGTTGGCACGGTCAGCACTGAAGATAGCAGGCAAACCGAGACGTACTCGCTTTCTCGAGGCGGCCCATCTCGTCCCGGACCCCGATCTTTGATGGCGTGGTGGTTTCGGCGGACGGGTCCGCTTCACGGCCGGGCCAGAGCAAGAGGCGGTGTTTGCCTCGACGCAGTGTCCTGTTGCAGGTCAACCTTGGAGGCTTCGGGGTTGTCGTCTGGGACTTACCACTTCTTTCCAAATAGACGGAAGGTCGACCCTCCTACCGGTACAGCCCGACGGGGTCCTGCAATGTCCCATACAGTGAACGTGATTTGGGCGTTGATGGGTAGGTCGCAATAACGGACAGGCAGGGTCAACCACTCATTCCATCTATTGGAGATTCAAAGGTTGTAGATTTAAATCTAACGTCATGACACACATGTAGCCATTCTTGAACGCCTTGAACGCGGTCCGATATGGGATGGTGAGCGGCTTGTTGTCCGCGACGAGTTGGCATGTGACGTAGATGTCAGAGAACTCCCTGAACAGTCCTGATTCAAGGCAGGCCCGACATTATGAGCGATAACACATACGGAGCGAGTGCGATCCCATGGAACTTGAGCTCTGGCTTCTCGAGCAGCTCAGAGTGCGACGGAGGACGTCGTGTGCCCTCTAGCTGAGAGCTGTGGCCAAAGTCAAGCCCAGAACGACGCTCGAGCACGGCTATCATACATCCTCAGAGTCACAGGCAGAGTAATATCAGATAGCTTTGCAAAGGTGAAGTCGTCCTTGGACTCCATCGCGAGTCGACGTCAAGGAGGTGAAGGGACCCGAGTAGCAATGCTGCTTGTCTCTCGACGTCTTGGTCTGGTTCAGTCGTCGAGCTCACGGACTGCTCTTCCTGGCATGAATCTTGGCAGTCGTGGCTCTGAAGGATCGATGTGTATCCTGGACCACTTAACGAAGAGAGGAGCTGGCTCCGCGCTCCACCTGTGTCACCGATCGCAGAAGCTACTCTCCACCGAGGGGCCTCGATCATAGGAGGCTCTACAGGAGGATCGAGCACAGCACAGACGTATAAGTAAGAGCCACGAGTGCGATATCTGCTTCACACACACACACCCCAACTCATCCCGCATTCCCCTCCCTCACAACAACATGTCCACCGTTGCCGCCTCCGCCTCTTCCTCCTCCCTCGATTCGCTGGTTACCTCGGATGCTCTCATCACCTCTATCCACGCCCTCATCTCTCCTGAGAACGCGGAGACCCTTGAGCGTGTCGTACCGCCTAGCAAGCGGTCCGGCTTCGTCGCATCCACCTCCTTTACCGCGTCCCTCGGCACTTACTTCACCCTCGCTGAGCTCACTGCCTTCCGGGACGCGATAAACGAGTCAGACGACGAGGAGGATCTCATCTCCTCGTTCCGGGACGTGATAGCCGAGTCAGATGAGTCAGATGATGAGGAGGATCTCATCCCCTTGTTCGACTGGCGCAATTCGATGGCTCCGCTCGAACCCTCGGCTGAGACGCAGAACGATGCCTACGCTGCTTACACTTCCTCGCCGTTCCTCCCTTGGTCGCCCGTCCAGCCCGCGACCCGGGAGATTCCGTCGCGCGACCGCTCAAGTTACTACTGTACGCTGGACCCGATCTGCAGCACTATCGCCTCGGAACACTTCGCTTCGTCCGAGTCTATCGCCGCGCTCGCTCCTTCATGTGCACCTGCCGAGGGCTACATGGCCCACGCACAGCAACTTGCGCACCTGTACACCTCGGCCCGGGACGCCGACGTGCCCATCGACTCGCTGTTGGAGCCGCTCTCGATCCAGCCGGACCAGCTTTTCGCGACGGCGACGGCTGAGGAACCCTCGCCCAGAACGACGGCCGTTGAGGAACGCGCATTCCATTCAATTGGAGCTATTCTCATGAGCGACACCGCATGAGCTGTTCAGGTTTCGTCTGCTCTACTCGCATCCTGCCTGATGTCACTTCCCGCTTCCAAACACTGTCTGTTTTCCTCTGGTTACTTTCAAATGTATCTTTACTTTCAATGATCAAATGCCACGCGTTCTCCTACATCCTACATCGGCGATATTGACGTGTACGTGCTGTACTTCTGTGAGAGCAACATTACATCCGAGTAGTTATAGGTAATCGGCCGAAATCACGATGGCTAATCATCGGATTCATCCCAACGGTCCCAGTTCCAGTCAAATGACAGGGCTGGATGCCGGGTCTGCAGGCGGTTGAATAGCGCTACGTCTTTCTCGTCCCATCCTTGGAACTCGATCGAATGTAACCGTACTGCTCCTTGTTGTCGTGAAGCTATCCATTCTTCCAATGCTTGCGCACGTTCAGATAGATATTCATAGTAGGATTCCCCGCGGCTAACAATGAGAGTATGGACCTTCTTCAGTCGTGCGAGTTCAATAGACGTTACTCCAGGGTCAAGCAGTCGTTTGTTGTTGACATTGAGTCCCTGATAGTGAAGATGAAACGTCTCAATCTCGTCCAAGAAGGGGTCGTCCTCCTCGGCCGTCTTCAAAGGGAAGATATACGAGACACACGGGCTAGGAGACAACGCGGCGCGGAACAACGGCCAGGTGCCAAAGTAAACGAAGTCTACAATGCCCGACTCTTCGGGGCTCCCGACGACGGGTATCCTACGAACAGTAGACTCGACTCTCCGCAAGAGCATTCCACGAGGAAAGTCACGGTCCGTCTTGGAGTGCCAGAATCCCCGTAGGCGAGACATAATCGCTTGATGCTGCTGGTTTGCTGACACGCCGGTCAAAAGCGCCCCTTTGTCGTCCTCGATCAAGAGATGCAGATGATCCATAGGGTCGGGGAGTATGAAAAGAAGGTGCTCTACCACGTTCAAGCTGTCGCGAAGATATATGTATCGCAGTGCGCTTAACGAAATCTTGACTACCCGGTCGTCCCTTTCGCAGGATTGGCCCCATATAGCGGATCGTAAAGTGAGAGCTTCCAACTGCGGGACTGCAGATAGGCATTCGCGAAGGCGCTCTACGTCGGTAAAACTCCTTTTCAACTCCAGATTGCGCAGTGTTGGTAATCGTGGAAGACCGATAACGCCCACCGAATTTAGGCTAAGCGAGACTAGGCTCGGCCATGCTGCCTCGTGAAGTGTGTCGGCAGAAAACATGTATTGGCAATCCTCTTCATCTTCAATGGACAGAGTTTGGAGAAGAGGAGTACCAACGTCGGCAATGTCGGCCATAATTTTTTCCCGATTCCCGCCCTCTTGATCTTCGTCGCCGAAGAAAATAATATCAAGCACCTGAACTCGATGTAGGCATTGGCGCACAACCTCGGAACGAGCAATGTCCGAAACGATTGACAGGTGAATGGGGTATGGACTGGACCGAGACAAGAATTCGGTGACTGCGCGCTCTTTCCACTCGGCGGCAATGTGAGTCCAAAGCTGCGGCGTGCTCATGAACAGGTCATGAAGTCTGTGGCAGATGGAGATGATCGCCTTCCTTGTCATGAAAGTCCAGTTGTTTTCCACACTTGCATCTGCAAGCGCAGCGCCGATGCGAGCCAACACTTCGTTTGGTAGACGCACGAGAGGCCTCATCGCGTTCCGGGTGCGCTTGAGGTGAAGAGACTCGAGACGCAGCTCAGCAAGGCGAATTTCCATTTCGAGTATCTTTGCATCAACCTTGGATATGCGTTCGTCGTACTCGGCCACATACATGATGACACAGCTCGCAGAATACGCAGAGCTGACGGCTTGGCGGTTGAATTAGCCCGGGAACGTGGAGGTCGTGGACAAGGACAGAATAGGGACCAGGGTGGCTCGGTCGGATGAGTTTCGGCCGACGGAGTCACCACGCGCGCGCTCCGCGTCGAAGAAAAAGTCGAACGGGCTCTGTTGCAGCTCTCCACGTTTACCTCCGCCTCTTCCCCCCCGCCCACAACCATGTCCTTTGCTGCCCGTGCTGCTCAACAAACCCTCCGCGCGACCGCTCGTCGTGCCCCGCGCGCAACAACGAGCCTCGCCGCGAACACAGCGCGCGCATACTCGCTCCTCACTGCCCGCTCTGCCACCGCCGTCGCAAAGGCTCCCCGTGCTATTCCTGCGCAGGTATGTGTTGTCGATACACACCTATCATGTATCAGCTAACCACTTTCACTATAGACGCGGGGTGTGAAGACGCTCGACTTTGCCGGCACTGAAGAGGAGGTGTACGAGCGTGGTGACTGGCCGCTCGCCAAGCTCCAGGATTACTTCAAGAATGATACCCTTGCCCTTATTGGCTATGGCTCGCAAGGCCACGGTCAGGGCCTCAACGCCCGCGACAACGGCATGAACGTGATTGTCGGTGTCCGCAAGGACGGCACGTCATGGAAGGAGGCCATTGCTGACGGCTGGGTACGCTTGTATTTGCATTCGCATGTGCGTTGTACTCATCAGTTTTCTCTCAGGTGCCCGGAGAGACCCTGTTCGACATTGATGAGGCCATCAACCGCGGCACCATCATTATGAACTTGCTCTCGGACGCGGCACAGTCGCAGACCTGGCCGCAAATTGCGCCGCTCATCACCAAGGGCAAGACGCTCTACTTCTCCCACGGCTTCTCCGTCGTCTACAAGGACGACACGCACGTCATCCCGCCCAAGGACGTTGACGTCATCCTCGTCGCGCCCAAGGGCTCCGGCCGCACCGTCCGCACGCTCTTCAAGGAGGGCCGCGGCATCAACTCGTCCATCGCTGTCTGGCAGGACGTGACCGGTCAGGCCAAGGAGAAGGCGGTGGCCCTCGGCGTCGCTGTCGGCTCTGGTTACATGTACGAGACCACCTTTGAGAAGGAGGTGTACTCGGACCTCTACGGCGAGCGTGGTGTCCTCATGGGCGGTATCCGTGAGTACTGTTCCGCCTTTTGAAAGGAACATCGTCTGATGATAATCGCAGAGGGCATGTTCCTTGCGCAGTACAAGGTGCTCCGTGAGAACGGCCACTCGCCGTCCGAGGCTTTCAACGAGACGGTCGAGGAGGCGACACAGTCCCTCTTCCCGCTCATCGGCAAGCACGGGTTAGTACTTTTGCCAGGCCTTGTCACGACCAGCCGGCTAACATCCTCTTCAGCATGGACTACATGTACGCCGCATGCTCCACCACCGCACGCCGCGGCGCGCTCGACTGGGCGCCGATCTTCGAGAAGGCGAACCGGCCCGTGTTCGAGGCGCTGTACAAGTCCGTGCGCGACGGCACGGAGACGCGCAAGAGCCTCGAGTTCAACTCGCGCGACACGTACCGTGACGACCTCGCGAAGGAGCTCAAGGAGATCGACGAGCAGGAGATCTGGCGCGCGGGCAAGACTGTGCGCTCGCTCCGCCCCGACTCCAAGTGAACGTGACGCTGGGACCATGGTTGGATCAAAAGCATCGATGGGGTGCATGTATATACTAGAACGACTAGTTGGGTTTTATGACAAGACCATTAGAGAAACAGTGGATCGGCCAGTACTTGCATGAGATGTGATGATCATGAAGAAGCGAGCGGTTCAGGACGGAGTAGTGACTTGTCTCGTCTCTCCCTCCCATCCAGGTCTGCAGCGATGCACCGCTGCTTTGCTCGTACACGTCTGCTTCAAGCACCGCTTCTTTCAGCTACTAGGCGTACCAAGAATACCCCCTACCTATCCTTGTTTCGCTCGAATGAACTCGCGCCTGGCTTCAAGCCGATCCACTCCGGACAACCACACAAATTTGCTGAGGTTGCTGCGACCGGACCCGCAAAGTCACGTATCGCATCGAGCCCTCCATCTGTAACGGTGGAAGAGCGACGACTATCAATTGCGTGGGATGCCCAGACTCAATCGCGTTTGTACGTCCTGCTCCCTGTCCGATAGCGTGGTGAAAGACCTTTAAGTGTCGAATTTAGTCACCACATCTGGCTGCGCGATCACTGCCGGTGAGTGGATACTCGTAGACAACGGATTTAACAGAGCGCTGATGCCTGCAGGTGTCCCCAGTGCTTTCATGCAGTCACCAAGCAGCGGCTCCTGAACACGTTCGAGATTCCGAAGAATATCCAGCCTAAGAAGACGACAGCTCGAGAGGAGGGACTAGAAATTCAATGTGAGCACATACAGCCCTTGGCCGCACAGTCTCTCATCCAGTACTCAGGGTCCGACTCGCACACCGCCATCTACCCTTGGTACTGGCTCCGAACCCATTCGTACGACCCACCTCCGTCTGAGCCCGCTTTAGCGTCAGAGTGGGTCTTTCCTGGCCTTTCTTCATCTTTCGCGTTGACTGATTGGACGGCCAGAAAGGTGATCTGGGGCTCCAAGATGGCGCAGTCACCTCCTACTGTCAAGTACGCCAACGTGATGGCCAAAGACGGCCGCGGTCTCCATCAATGGCTCAGTAACATTGTCCGTTTCTCCTACTACTGTTTGCTTTCCCAGGCTGACGGCTGGCTTAGGACCGCTTCGGTTTCTCCTTTGTCTCTGGGGTGCCCGTCACCACAGAAGCTACGGAGGAGCTGTCTACACGGATCGGCTTCATACGGGAGACTCAATGTAGGTCCTTACTTCGTCAGCTGAGATCCATTAATCTGACGGTCTCGATAGACGGCAAGTTCTGGGAGTTCACCTCGGATCTGACCAAAGGTGACACCGCCTACACATCGCTTGCTCTGGCCGCTCACACGGACAACACTTACTTCGTGCGTTGACTGAACCTCTCTATAGACAGCGTCTGACAGACGTGATAATAGACTGATCCTGCCGGCCTCCAACTGTTCCATCTACTGTCGCACACCGACGGCTCTGGTGGGGAGACTCTCCTCGTTGACGGATTTTATGTGGCCTCAATCTTCAAGGATGCGCACCCCGAAGCATACGAGCTTTTGTCTCGCGTTCGCGTCCCAGCTCACGCCGCAGGAGAAGCAGACTCGATCTACCTACCGTCACCGACCACAGGATACCCTGTTCTGAGGCACGATTCGAACGGCCAGTTGGTCCAGGTCAGGTGGAATAACGACGATCGCAGCGTGATGTCGGGACTGCGACCTGACGAGGTTGAGGCCTGGTCAGTCCCACCCTTCTCGTCAGTATCCTTCTTCTCATGAGCGATCCTCTTCAGGTACGACGCCATCAAAACGTGGAATCGCCTGTTGACGAGCGCAGATTCCGAGTATTGGGTTCAGCTCGCGCCCGGAACGGTCATTGGTCGGCCGCCACCCTCCTTCATCTATACGAGACTTATTCTCTGAAACAGCTATCGACAACCATCGCGTTCTACACGGTCGCTCCTCCTTTGACGGAAAGAGGCGGATGTGTGGGGCATACATCGGCGTTGACGAGTATCGCTCGAAGTTGGCCGTGCTGGGTGAACGATTCGGCGACGAAGCGTTGGTGAATGAGGAAAGGAGCGTCTGGCATCCTGCTCTGTAATACTATGTATCTTTATCACGTTGCTTCTGTGTGCGTTAAGTGGCCGAATGTGTAGACAGCCTTATGGATCACGTGAGTAGATTTGGGCTTGTTCTCTTCCTTCATCTCGCCCGCGATACCTTACTTGCCCGCATTTACCTCGAGCTCTGAAAGCTATGACAACTACCTGTACCTGGCGCCTTCCTCCCGAGCTGACAAGGATAATCTTGACTCTGTTAGAGGACGAGGTTGGATCCGAGATGCGTGAAACTATGCTGGTGTGCCAAGAGTGGAAGGTGCGTGTTGTGAGCGCATGCTTGCACTTGAGCCCGGATTGATGCTACTACAGGTGATAGGGGAAATTGTTCTTTTTGCACGGATCTACGTCAATACGAAACCTCAACTACTCCGATTCGAGCAACGTCTGCGTGAGAGCGGCAGCAGGGGCGGCAATGCTTCGACACACAAAGTGGGCTCTTTGGTTCAGACTTTGCATCTCGAGGATTTCGGAACTCACGGGATGACATCCACCGATGACCCAGATCTGATAGAGTCCGTGTCATCTATTCTTCAGCATCTCGACCGCCTCCAGATGTTCAACCTCGTAAACATGACAGTTACGCGCTCGCAGTTGACAAGCCTTTCGCGTATGTGCACATCAAGTCTTACCTCTCTCGCGGTCCAGATCAGTCCAGGCGGCGATGGCGTCTTCGACATTCTCAATACCCTCGTCAATTTGAAGGACCTCGGCGTCTCTATCCCAACCGGGACGTGGATGCATTCACTCGATCATCCTCTCAGAGCTATGAATGTGGCCGTCACTGATTGGTACATGGAATCATGTACCGATAATGCCCTTAGGTTTCTCGCACAGTGTCGGTTTGGCGCAGGCTGCAGGCTGGACTTTGGAACCTCCAATCTAACTCCGGAGGGCGCATCCCTTCTTTCCCCTCTCTTCCGCTCGAACATATTTGGGGAGCTTGGTTTCAACGTTCCTCCGGCAAGCCTAGATGTACTCATACCTGACATCAAGCACGTTCGCCAGTTCAGCTTCAGTGGATACATGCCTCCCGACTCGATGATAGCCCTCATACCCCAGCTCGACCGTGTACGCTTCATGTCTCCGATGCACCAAGGAGATCCAGGATACGGCACCGAGCTTATGTTTTTTCTGGCAAAAGTCGCGCGAAACCCGCCTCCGCCATCAAGGAAGACCCTAACGACGGTTGTCATTGGTTTAGAGGAAATCTCTGATTTTAGCTGGTTCCACAAACTGAATGACGCGGCTTTTCGCAAGTACCTTATCCCCACTGCCAACGCGCTGTTGAAGTGCGGAGTGGCTGTTGTCGACATTGGTAATCGTGACGTCTCTGTGCTGTCTGAAAGGAAGGCGTAAGTAGTCTACTTATATCACCAGCCTCCGCATGTTGACAATGGGCGGGCTTTACAGGGCAGCTACAGCGTGAGCCTCATGCCCTGTATCCTTAGTCATTGTTGTTATTTCTCGTACAGTGTCTATTAGGATGAACCCCTATACTTGCATCACTCTTCGTTGCTCAGGCCCCGAATCGTATGATGTCGCGCATGATTTGCACGCGTGATCACGTAAGCCATTCCCTGCTTATCCTCTTCCCGTTCGATCTTCGCCACACAACTTTCCGTCCTCGCGCTTTCATAGCCATGGCGTGGAAACTTCCCCCCGAGCTCACGCGAATCATTTTGGAATACCTAGACGAGAACCGCGGCATGTGCAACGTTTATCCCGCTGAGCTATGCCGAGCAATGCTTGTGTGTCATGAGTGGAAGGTGAGCATCAATGCCATTGCTCATCTTGTTTGCTGAAAGCTTGTCAGAATATTGGAATCGAAGTTCTATTTGAACATGTTGGCATCTCCAAGATGACTTATCTTCGTGCTTTCGAGAAACGTTTGCGCGAGAGTGATTCCCGCCTACATCGAACTCGCCAAGAAGTCGGGCGATTGGTACACAAGCTTTACTTGGAGATCGATAGGAGCAGCAGCGTCCAGGTTGAGCAGCCAGAATCTTCGGAACTCATCACGTCTATCCTCCTCCATACTAGCTCCCTTAGAGACTTCACGCTCCAGCACAGATGCATGAGTCTCTCGCAGCTTACAACCATGCTGCATACCTCTGCTTCGAGCCTTACCTCCTTGTGTATTGCCATTAGCTCAACCTCCGACGGCGCTTTCTCGATCATCAACGCATTTCCCAATCTGAGGTCGTTAGACGTTCACATAAAAGA
>LCTX01000867.1:0-23322 GCA_002233555.1 Limonomyces culmigenus | reverse complement strand
GGGGAAAAGGAGGCCCGGGCGCCTTCCGCAGGCGTGGGTTCCAGAATCTCGACAATGGGGGCGACAGTGGCGTCATCGGGGGTATCAGGCACCCGCTGGATGTTGGCGGACGGAACCGAGGGCGCATGTGGCCGATGGGGCAGCACTTCAGGGAGGTTGATGTGGGCGGAGATGGGGGAGGTCAAGGTAGAGGCGGTATGCTCTGACGCAGTATGGCACGGTGCACCGAATGCTCATCTGCTGCAGTATCTGATCGATGAAGCTGCCCCAATTTCTTAGGCAAGGAAACCTCAGCATCCCCTGGATTACAGGAGCGAGGGATGGAGCACAGAATACGAGGAAGAGATAAACCACGTACATGATTTTTCTTTCCCTTCCTTCACTTCTGATGGACTCCCTAGAGAACGACCATGCGCATGAATTGTCCGCCTCAGGACGTCATCAGTCAGCAGCTCATTCCCAGCTGGTCGTCTGCCCTTCGGCCGCCCACGCTCCACTACGGGATCGTGCTGCCCCCGCCTCAGATCTTGGAGTACTCAACCAAGAACCAGCTGGCGGACGCTACGCCCGGCGATTGGGAGGTCATTCTCCGACATGGCGATCGCCTCGAGCTTGAGGACCCTCTCCACCGTTCATTCCATCCACGAACGAGGTCCAACCCTACATGGACAACACCTTCGACCCGCCGGCCCCGAGCGTCCTCACGAACAGATGCATGCTGGCCTACGCCCTCCTGGCCATTCTGGAAAGGCTGTGCCTCCCATCGTCCGCGCAGGTCGGCGAATATCTCGGCGGCGGCGACCTGACCTACGTCCCCTCGTTCTTCACCAACTGCGACCTGGGGCTTCTCCGCTGGCACGAGATCCAGGCCTTTATGGCGGAGCTTGGTCTCGATATGTCTCTCGAGCGATACAGGCCGCGCTGGTGGCTCGAGTTGGACAGAGGGTGGACGACGGTGGATCTCGCCGCCGACGCCAGAGCTAGGGCGAGGAAGGCAAAGTCAAAGTCGAAGAAGGCTAAGGCACTACTGGTTACTTGAATTGGAGACAATAAGACAAAGAAACTGGTCACATGACACGCGTTGCAATTGAAATATCAACCCTGCACNNAGGTACGAATATCATTCACAGCGACTCGATCGATATACTGACTCCAATAGTTGATGCCCATATGGACTACCTATATCCCCCAGAAGGTCATCAACCCCGGCCTCATCTCCGACATGCAGCTCGCCAAGCGTCCTCCCAAACTCCACTACGGGATCGTGCTGCCCCAAGCGCATCTGCTCGAGTATGCATACATCAACAACCTGAAGAGAGATTCTGATGGGGATTGGCGTTTCTGGCTCTTCTACGGCGACCGCGCCAAGGAACGCGGGGTCAAGAACGACATGCTGCCTGCTGAAGACGAACAGCTGAGGCCCAAGCCGGGTCAGTTCGATATTCACAACCTCTTGCACACGTACCTCCAACGCTATGTCATACTCAAAATCAGCGAGAAGCATTACATTGCCCCCGACGCCGTCCAAATCGAAGGATGCCGCTGCGGCAATAACGTCTTCGTTTTCTCGTTCTTCACCAACTACGACCCGGGTCTTGTCTACAAGGCCCAGATCGAGGCGTTCCTGGCGGAGATTGGCATCGACTCTAAGGACGACGACTATGACCCGCGTTGGTGGCTCGGTGCCGACAGCGAGTGGCAAGTGGCCGACCTCGCTGCGGAGAAGAGAGCCAAGGCCAACAGAGCTGCGAAGGCCAAAGCTAGGGCCAAGGCCAAGGCTGCTGAGCGCACACTCAAGTCTAACGGCAAGTCTACCTCTGCGCCGAAGTCCAAGGCTGCGACATCCAAGACGCTCAAGCTCACGGCGAAGAACTGAGTCGAGGCTTCTTCGCCTGCGCTCGCATCGCATGTCACCGTGTTCTCCGTAAGCATATTCATGTAACCCTATATCTCGCATGCTGTTCCGATTGTCTCCATATACGCACCTAAGTAATACCTAATGTTGCCATCATCTGCATCCTGCGCGTACAGCCCCCAACTCCGCGGTGACTCGGCCATGACCCAACCGCCACTTGTTCTTCATACAACTTCTTTCTCTCAGCCTGATGTCCTTCCATTGTCTTCTTCATTCACGGCGGCGCAGCCGCGCACGCGCCGCGCTGGGCATTGGCTCGAAAACACCCAAAAAGACCACGTGACACGCGCGTTACGGTGGTAATATCAACCCCGCGCACGAAACGCCTCTCACTCCCGCGCCACGCACGTCTCGCTCACGGTCTGGCTTCCATGTCAACCGATGTCTTTGCCAACGCTCCCTTTGCCGACGTTCCCCAGTATCTAATTGACGACTATGCTACAATTCCGGATGCTTGGAAGTTTCGGGCTCCTATGGATTTCAAAAGTCCCGACTACGACTCGACCATGACAGAGGTATGCATATCTCGATAGACGACTCAAGCCAGTTTCTGACTAGCCCAGCGGAATCGCATCTGGAACGCTTCTACGCCCCAGAAGGTCATCAACCCAGGCCTGATTTCTTATATGCGACTTGTCGAGCGGCCACCTAAGCTTCATTATGGCATCGTGCTGCCACAAGCGCATATCCTTCAGTACGCACTCGAGAACGAGCGGAAGTCTAGCTCCACGGGTGCCTGGCGGAGTATGCTCTACGAAGGCGATGGCATGAAAGAGTTCAGCAAAGAGTGCGGGTTCGAGTTTGGACATAAGCATGCTCCCGCGGATGGCGATATACCTCAGCCCAAGCCGGACGAGTTCGACGTTCGCGACCTCCTAGCTTCCTACGTACAACAGTACACGATTCTCAAAATTAGCGAGAAGCTTCGCCTCCGAACCGACGCCATACGGATCGAGTACTGCCTTTCGGGCAACGGCGCCTTTGTCCTCTCATTCTTCACCAATTACGACCCAGGCCTCGTCTCGAAAGCCAAGATTGAAGCGTTCCTCGCGGAGCTTGGCATCGATTCCAACGATGAAGAGTACGACACCCGCTGGTGACTCGGTAGCAACGGCACGTGGCGAGTCGCTGACCTCGCTGCGGAGAAGAGGGCCAAAGCGAGGAAGGCTGCGAAGGCAAAGGCCAAGGCCAATACCAAAGCGGCTGAGTGCAAGCTGGAGTCCAAGGCCAATTCTACTTCAGAGGCAAAGTCAAAGATCTAACTGCGACATCCACATCCAAGACACTATCCGAACTAGGCCGACGCTGACTTGGCCCTCGGTGCGCTGGTATCTGATTGCATCACCTTCTCTGATTCATGCTCATCACAGTTGCATGTTGTTTTGATCACTATTGTGTCTTTATAATACGTGAATACCTAATGCGGCTGCGAACCGTGTCCTCAGATGTCGACCTCCACAGGCTTCTTCCTGCCAGCTCGACGGACCATTTTTGAGATCATGGTCTGGGACGGGTGTCATAGTTTACTACTGCAGTCCTTGAGCTATCGTAGTATCTGATTGACGACGACAAGACGGTGACTATGCCTCTCCTTTGTTCTCAAGCTTGTCCCTCTCCTCGTTCATCGCCATGTTCATCCTCATCGCCAACATCATAAGATGCCATCCAACTAGCGGCGGGTTGGTCGTGACTTTCTCTTTCTCCTGTAGCACCTCATACGCAGCCATCTGAATAGACGGGACGCATTTGGTGACGATCCGCTTGGTCGGCTCAAAAATGAATGTGATGCCGAGCAGCCCACGCCGCTGCCGGACCTAGTGATAGAATATCAAAAACTGGTTGGGCATCAAAGCCCTGGTGTGCTCACCGTACGCAAGAACGTGTCCTCCAGAAATGGCTGATCCCGGCCCAGGGATCTCGCATATTCCTCCTGCGATACAGCCCGGATGGTTTCCATGCCGGCGACGCGAAAGTTGGGGATACGACTTCCGACATAGCTGTGCTCGACATCTTGGCGCGGCTCGATGGTGATGATAGTCGCTCGCTCCTCTAGAGCCTTTCTGAGGTCCACGCTCTTATCGTCTTTGAAATGAGAAGCAACGCCGATCTGGGCGAGCGCGACGTCGTGGACTTGGAGTAGATATTTGACCCCGGCCTCCTCTAAACTGAGCTCGGTCTTACGCTTGTACATATAGCACGTGCGTCGATGGATACTCCAATGCGCTTCCTGATGTTCTGACCTTGAGACAAACCGTAAGTCAGGTGCTGTTAGTGGGTAGGTCGGAATCAACGCACCCACAATAGAAGGCGTCGGAACACGGACACATTTTCAACACCTTTTCACCTGGTCCGCGGTGAGCTACGGAGTGCTGACATACTTCACAGGCATGATGGTGGACGTTTATGGCCATGACTTCTCAAGATCGGCGACACTCTCTGACTCGGAGTGGCGCCGGGCTGGAGAGGCACGTCTGGTACGGGCAGGGAAAGAGATCGTATCTCCTTCACCGCTACGGTCAGGGCTTTATAAGTAGTCGGGGCAGGCGGTGCAATCGGTGCAGTGTTCGCCGTTCTGGCCGGGTGTCACTGGCACGCGTTCACGAAGCAAACGTGAATCGTTTTTGTAGCATTGGCAAGCAGGATGCTGCTCCATATTAGGCTTGGTTATCTTGCGCGAGGATGGGAACCAGTGAAGCATGGTCTATATGCGAGTCGGAGTAACATCGGGTTGTTGTATGACAAGACACGAACCACCTGCAACTTGCACAGCCACCCACACAGGACTTGCCAATTCGCAACCAACACGCCCAGCCGACGCCAGGAATGTACAAGACATGCCAAACGCTGCTTGCCTCCCAACCATCTCCTCTCTCTCCCCGTACATGACATGCGCTGGCTTGACCGTGTCCTGCACCGTCGCCCATCTGACTTCGGCGCCGCTCCACCGGGGTGGTCGACCGCGCCGGAGCAGTCGCACGCACAGGGCCTGTACGCGGATGCCACGAAGAACTCGTTGAGAGCTGGCGAATCCTTCTGTTCACAGTACCCTGTCGAGCTACCGAGGCTGCTACCTTCCGATGTCGTCGAGCACATCCGCGCCCAGGGTTGCGCCGCCTGGGGACTCTGCACGCCGCACACGAACAACTTTGTCGGGCGTGTTGGACCGAGTCCGGGAGACTCGAAGACCAGGGAAGACTTGATCATGGTGGAGACCGGCGACCGGTGCGACGATACGTGCCTGTTCAGTGACCTCCCGGTCATGGCGGGGCTATACGCGGATGGCGGGAAGGAGGGTGTGTACTTCGAGATCACCGTGCAGGAGATGAATGGGACTATCGCTGTCGGTGCGTGTGCCTCCAGGTTCATCAAGCTCCATGACTGAAATGAACATTAGGAACGGCATGCCGGCCGTACCCAGACTTCCGCTTGCCGGGGTGGAACAGGCTCAGCATGGCATTACACTTGGACGATCTTCGCAAGTTCTGCGAGGTAACCATCGTTCTTCACCTTCGATCAGTGTCTAATCCTTGTTCAAGGACCCAGACGGTGGGCAGGACTACTCGTTCCCTCGGATCCAGCCCGGCGACACGGTCGGCGTGGGCCTTGTCTTCTCGTCATCGCAGCTCTTCTTCACGCACAACGGCGAACGAATGTCTTCGGCCTTCGCGGGCTTGTACGTGCCTCGGACGTCGTTTGACGTGTATGCCGCTATCGGTGTATGCGGACGGAACAGACTTCAGGTCAACTTTGGAGCAGCATTCTTCAAGTGGAAGGAGGGCAATGAGTGGTCGTGGCGTGTGGAGGGACATGTGGGAAGACTCGATGGGCTGAGTGGTGGTGGTGAGGCACTTCCGACGTATACGGAGGCCAGCCATATGTGACACGCTGAGCTGTAACCTCATCTTAAAGAAAATCTACCCGAGCTATGATACAAACACCGGGCAAACCGTAATGATGAGTCCCACTCCCACAGATGCACTAGTCGTCCTTGGGTTCACAGCACGAGTGGTCTGAGTTGACGTTAGCTTTCGGCGGTTGTCAACCAGAGGAGATGGCTGACCTGGACGGCTGTCCCCAACAGCCGACCCTCCCGTGGAGAAGATCATACCACTCTCGCCGCGAATCATACATCCGGGGGCCATCGATCAGGCGAACGAAGCTCGCGATGTCCGTGTGAGTGGCAGCAGCTTCTCGCAAGGATCGCACTGTGTGCCTGGGGAGTTACATCAGTCTGGAACTGTACCTCCATCACGAACCTCAAACCTTGCAAACATGTCCTCGCCGTTCGGGATACTGGATGGTTCGCGCTTGTCCGAGGCTGCAAAGTCGATCGTCTCTAACTTGCGCGGCCATCCTGGACGAGCAGCCTCTTCACTCAGTCTGGCAAGGATTGGTCTCACATCGTGAGCCAACGATCGCCGAAAATGCCTGAGCGATGGTGCGGCAGGAGTAACGACTTGCTTGAGCGGCGGTATTCCATCCCCGGCGATGTAGTGCAAGCGGCGTAGCACCGGTGCATCTTGCATCAGGAAAAGGTAGTAAGGCTCGTCCATTTCGTGGATGTGCAGGGCGTTGTAGGTGCAATGATAATGGAGGTCAACCAAGGCAAGGAAACGAATGGGTGCGTGAGTGGCAGGTGCAGATAGCTGCTGTACGAAGACCATGTACTGAACAATCCCGCAGATGCGCGTGAGGAGCTTGTGTATGGCAGCCTCGGCAATTGCGCTGCACTTGTTCCAATCCGCACCAAAGAGACCTACGCCTATGCTGGCGAGCAGATGCTCCCTCAATGAAGTCGCGGGCGCGTACTTCCACCAGTCCATCCATGTTGGGTGGCTCTGTCTGGGGCGGCGCGGGGAGGTGTCCTCGAGGTAAAGGTAGGAGATGCGGATAACCGGACGCGCTATGGCACTCCTGTACAAGGGCACTTCTTTGTCGAGGAGATTCAATAGCTCCAAGAAAGCGCTGATCTGACGCGCACCGCGGAGTGCAAGCGCCTGGAATCGGAAGAACGCAGAGCTCCTCCGGATGGCGTGGGATACTGCGGAGAGCGCACATCCCGTCCGGCCATCGTCAGTGCAGGCCAAGGAGGCGATGTGCTCGAAAATATCTGTAGGCAGGTTCTTCAAGGCAAAGGGTGGCATGATAAAGATGGTTGTGCGAACGGGCGTAGGTGTATTTATCAAACGAAGCAAAGCTGCGCAGAGCAGTTTGTTTCACTTCCTCGGCGATCGATCACCGTGACCGCTAGTACACTTGTGCAGGAACATGCCTACAGGATGTGTACACTCCAAAGATTCAATATTGCATGTGGCTTATACTGTTTCATGATCATCGGCGCATGACTCTACTGTATCAAGATTGTAAGCGGCGAGAAGTCAAGATCATCGAACATTTCCTTTATCGACCTGCGGGTACTGGATGAGCGGATACCATTAGGAATATATACTGACTTACCACCCCCTATCCAGCAAGTGATCTGGACAACCACGCACCAGATAGTACCACTTCTCATCGATTACCTCGTCGAAGTCCATACCCAAAAACTCGTCGTCCATGCGTATCAGCTCTGAAAGATCTCCCGCCCTGCGCACCATATGTGTCAAGTAGGCAGTGGTGCCCCTACAGGTACGTGAGAGGCCAGCCGAATCCTTGGAGGAAGAGATACTAACGCTTCCATGATGTCGAGATCTCCGGGATGTTTCTTGATCAACGCGACAACAATGTGTCTC
This sequence comes from Limonomyces culmigenus, assembly GCA_002233555.1. Taxonomy (NCBI): domain Eukaryota; kingdom Fungi; phylum Basidiomycota; class Agaricomycetes; order Corticiales; family Corticiaceae; genus Limonomyces; species Limonomyces culmigenus. Next base: position 15,675 of record LCTX01000867.1, on the reverse strand, counting down.
AGTCCATGTGGCCATTCTGGCATTGTCGCATCCCTTCCCAAGCACATAGCAGAGCGCACCAAAGCCACACGTCTCATGGACGAGTGCCGAAAATGCGTGAGCAGTGATGTCCCAGGCCGCCCAGGGATGACGAGGCGTGACGAAAACGGCGCGTCCTCGTGAGAGATACAGTGCAGTGAGCGCAGGGCCGGGGCATCCTGCATTATGGCGGGTAATATAGACCCCGTGTCTGAGCCGCCGCATTCAGCATAGTAGGTCAGCGTGAGGAGAGCAGGGAGACGAATGTCCGCGAAGGAAGCGAGCGCCTGGCAGTGGTGGATGTGCAAGTGCTGCAGCGACTCTGAGAGGTGGACAAACAGCTCGTGGATACAGCTAGTCTGCTTCACCGCCGCTCCTGCGCTCCGCGCTCCGCGTTCTGCGTTCCGCGGGGCGTGGGGAAGGATAATCCTCGAGGTAGAGATAGCTGACGCGGACGACCGGGCGCGACACCTTTGACTTGCGCTTCTTCGAGAGCCGATTCAGAAGTGCGACGAACGTGTTGATCTGGCGCGTGTTTCGGAGTATGACGACGTCGAAGCGAGAAGCCGCGCTGCCTGCGCGCACGGTGCGCGAGACGGTGGAGAGCGCACAGCCCGCCGCCCCGCCGTCGGTGCAGGCATAGGACGCGATCATCTCGAGTATCTCCAGAGGTAGTCTATCCATCCCGGCGCGTGTGGTAGGGAGCATATATGGTGCGCGCGTTGATTGGGTCGATGTATGCGTGTGCGCGTGCTGGTTGAAGACGAAGACACGGAATGCGCCACAATCGTGTCCATCGGGAGCCTAGTGCGCAAGTCACCGTCCGCTCCTCAGGACTGTGCGACTGTAGGACATGATTGAACAAATATACATATATGTATACAATGCTCTCCCGCTAGAGTAAGAGATCGATTGAGCCTATAGATTGCGACTAACCAGAATTTGCGAACAACAAATCAAGGTCGACCAACCATGATGCGTCAACCCAGCAGTCGACGCCGTGATGTACCTGGTCGAGCCATTCGGAGCGTAGCCAGCCTCGAAGCAGAGGCTACTCCTGTGATACATGCTGATCAGTCCACTTGGTCTCAGCACTCACACCATGAGTTGAGCTCATGATCTCCGTTTACTGGCTAACCACGTCTGATAGCAGCCTGTGATGTTTATGAGTATATAAGCATATGTGAAAGCAAGAGAGGACCTACCGTGACGGATCAGCCCAGCAGCCTGTACCGCCCTGTACCTGATCAAGCCACTCCGTGTGCAGCCGCGGTATGTCATACGGTACAGGCTCGTCGACTATGCGGATCAGTGCGGATATGTCCGTGTTGGCGATTGCTGCAGATCTCATAGCGCGCACAATCTTACTGAAGAGCCTAGTTAGACCAGGATCATCCATAGCCGAGAAATACTCACTCATAACTCTCCGTCTGGCTATGCCGTCCGATCAGTACGATGCAGATCGTCCTCACTCCACCTGGCCAGCCGGGAAGTGCTGCATCCTGGCTGAGACGACGCGTGATCTGGTAACACGAGAAGTAGTGAGTCAACGTAAAGCGGAGGTGCGTGAGCAGTGGTGTCCCCGGCATCATGAAACGTGAAGTAAACATGTGGGGCGTTGTGGAGATGAGATGCAAGCGTCGCAGTGCCGGTGCGACCATGGTCACGGCATGCGGTACAGCCAGAAAAGCAGAAGAGCTGCCGGCGGCCAGGTATGTCAGCTCGACGAGCTTGGGCATCCGACATCCCGCGGGAAACACCAATCGATCGAGGAGCACATGAAAGCACAGGTGGGACAGTGTGCCTGCGACATGTGCGAACAGCCGGAGGAGGGGGGAGGCTGCTCCTTCCGCGACTCTGTGCGTGCCGGTAGTCCACGATTCGGGGCACGCGTCGGCTTCCAGGTAGAGATGCCGGGTACAAATGACTGGGCGCCGCAGCGAGGCGAGCGGAGGCGCCTCGGCGGCGGTACCATCGAACTGGTCCAAAACATTCATAAAGGTTTCGATTTGGACTGTGCCTCGGAGTGCGAGTGTGTAGAAGCGGCCGAGCGCCGCCAATTCACGGATAGTGTGTGAGACGGAGGAGAGTGCGCAGCCTACAGCGCCGCCATCCGTGCGGGCGTACAACATGATGTGCTGGAAGATCTCTATGGGAAGCACCTCGAATGCTGCGCGATGGACACAAGACATCATGGTACCGTTGTACACACACGCAGGCACTGATCTATGACGGTATCCAGTCTGGGAGTTGAGATAAATCCGCGCTCGATCTCAGCCAGTGGATGTAACAAATCGTTCCGTCAAGATCGCGGGAAGCCGGATTGGATCGCCGTGATGTGGGAATGCAAGTGCAGGCCAGCTCGATGAAAGGTCTGATCCCCTTGCAACCGATTGAACAGCTGAGATAGTATAACAGAGGCGGACGTCGTGGTCCGGATCCAAGAGGTATGTGCGCCACAATCGCGAACGCCGCCGTCCCCGCGTCCAGCGCCAGCATCCTGCTCACTCTCCACGACGACGACAACGACAGGATGTCCGACCCGCCCGCGAAGAAAGTAGGCTCCCTGCGCGACCGGATCGCCGCGTTCGAGAACAAGGGCGGCCCCGCGCCGTCCGCCGCGCCGCCCGCGCCGCGGCCCAAGCCGGGCGGGATTAGCTGGAAGCCCAAGGCGCCGTCGCCGCCCGGCTCGCCGACGAAGACGCCCAGTGGTGAGGATGAGAGCAAGCGCGTGGGCGCGGGCATGTCGGCCGCGGATGCGAAGGAGAGCATCGGGCTCGGGGGCAGCCTGCGCGAGCGCATGGCCGCGCTCCAGGGCAAGGCCGCGTTCGGCGCCCCCGCCGCCGGCGCGCCGCCCAGGCCCGCGGGCGACAAGCCCAAGTGGAAGCCGCCGCCCGTTGTCGCCGTCGCGCCCGCGATCGGCGACGACGCCGACGATGCCGCCCCCGCGCCTGCACCAGTGGTGGTGTCGCCGCCGCTCGAGACGCACGCGCGGGGCCTGGGCGAGGATGAGCCCGGATCGGCGGCGCCGGCACCCGGCGAGACGCTGGTGCCGGCGGAAGAGCGCGGCGCGGACCCCGCGGACGAGGAGCGCGAGCGCCGGGCGGCGATCGCGGCGCGTATGGCCCGCCTCGGCGGCGCGCGGATCGGGATGGGCCCGCCCGTTGTGGGCAGGAAGCCCGAGACCAAGAAGTCTGAGCCGACACCTGAGACCGCTGCGACGCCCGGGCCTGCAGTCAAGGATGAGGCGGCGACCTCTGCTGTCACGTCGCCTCCCGGCGAGGCACCTGCTGCTATAACGGATGATGCATCCAAGGGTGAGATCTACATCCATTCCACTGCAATGACGGTCCTCATGCCCTCCCAGACGCCCCCGATGCATCTTCGAAGCCAACCGAGGACACGCCTAAAGCAGGCACACCCTCTACAGGTACCCGCCATCGTCCCGAACACGCTCTTCCCTTCTAACGCACCCCCAGAGCCCGTCCCATCCGCCGAGGAACGTAAGCCCTCCATCACCATCGACGCCGGTCCGCCCTCCCATCTCCCCCCCTCGTCCACGATCTGACTGTCCCTCCCCCAGCACCCGCACCCGCGTCCGACACCACAGAGCCCGCCGCAGAGCCGCCTGCCGCAAAGTCGCCCTCCCCGGCGCTGATGCCTGTCCCCGCGGCCCCCCGCCGCGCCGCGCCCCCGCGCAAGCGTGCGACGCCGTCGCCGTCGCCCGCGCCGTCGCGCACGGCTTCGACTGCGCCTGAGGCGGAGGACACTGCAAAGCCTGAGGTGGAGGTCACTGCGAAGCTCGAGGCCGAGGACGCTGCGAAGCCGGCCGAGGCCGCGTCGGATGCGGTTGCGGAGGCGATCCCGGTCGAGCCTGCCCAGGTCCAGGCCGAGGAGCACCTTCAGGACGAAACCGCGCCTGCTCACGCTGCATCTGAGCCCACACACGCCGCTCCCGAGCCAGCATCGGACGCGATCGCAGAGGCGATCCCCGTCGAGCCCGCGCAGGTGCATGCCGAGCCCGCGCACGAACACGATAAGGCCACTCCTGTTCACGAGCAGGCTGCGCTGGTACACGAGAAGACCGCGCCCGCACACCAGGACAGCGCGCCCGCTCACGAGGAGCCGGCTGCCCACGAGGAGACGGTGCCTGCACCCGCAACCAGCACGCAGCAGGAGCCCGCACCTGCTCGTGAGGAGGAGACCGCACCCGCATCCGCCCAGGAAGAGACGGCTGCGGCGCACGAGTCTGTGTCTGCTCCCGAGGGCGTGCCTATCCCGCATGAGGAGCCAGCTCCGGAAGTGCCCGCTCACGAAGAGACTGCTCCCGAGCATGAGACGGCTGCTCCGGCTCATCAAGAGGCCGCCCCCGCTCACGAGGAACCGGCCGTCCCCGCTCACAAGGAGGTACCTGCTGCCCACGAAGAGCCCGCCAACGAGGCAGCCGACGCCGTCTTCGAGGCGATCCCCACTGAGCCGAGCCAGGTCGCTGCCGAGCCAGAGCCGCCCGCCCCCGCCCACGAGGACACGAGCCCCCAGCTCATCGAGCCCGAGATCCCCGCGGACGCCAACCCCACGATTCACGCACCGCATCTCTACACCCACCCCCCGCCCGTCCTGGCGCCGGAGCCCGAGCTCGTCGGCCCTACGCCTGGGGACGAGCTCGCCGGCCCTGCGTCTGGGGACGAGCCCGTCGCCCCTGCGCCTGAGGACGAGGAAGAGGACGAGGACGAGGCGGCCCGGCGCGCCCGCATCGCGGCGCGCCTCGCGAAGATGGGCGGCGTGAACCCGTTCGCGGCGCGCGTGCCGCCGCCGGCGCCGGCGCGCCAGGCGTCTTCTGGTGTTGCGGAGGAGCCCGCTGCGCCTGTTGCGTCTGTTGCGTCCGCGGTCCAGGAGTCCGTGGCGCCTGTTGCAGCCACGGTCCAGGCGTCCGTGGCGCCTGTTGCGGCCGCCGTCCAAGCGTCCGTTGCGCCCGTTGTAGCAGCGGTCCAGGCGTCCGTTGCGCCTGTGTTTGCCGCCGCCCAGGAGCTCATCGCGCCTGCCGCGAACGAGCATGCCGGCGAGCACGAGGAAGCGGGGCACGACGGTAAATGAAGCGTCTTCGCCAGTGTACTCTAGCCACGAATCTCATCATGACGCTTCCAGCGCACCGCGAGGAAGACAGTGAGGGTGACCGGACACCGGGAGCTATGCGTGAAGTTCCTGCTTCGCCTCTCCGGGAGACACCTGGTACTCTGGATAACGAGCGCGACGAGGAGGATGAGCAACCGATCCGTCAGTTTGCGCAGGCTGTCGCCGACACTTCGGCAACAGCCCCTCAGCCAGCAGAGGAAGAAGACGAAGAAGAGGAAGCGTCGCCCCCGCCACTGCCAGCTCATCGACCCATTCCTCCCCCACCTCCTTCCCAACCACAAGAGGAGAATGGGCCAGAGGAGGAGGAGGCTGTCGATGATCCAGTCGAAGAAGAGGAAGCTGCGCCTCCGCCCCCGCCACCCCGCGTTCCACATGTCGCACTCGCAGATGTTGCTTCAACTCAAGCAGCACCTCCTCAGGACGTGCTCGAGGAGGATGAGCTCGACGAAGAGACAGATGCCAACCAGGAAGAAGCAGCGCTGCCTCCACCGTCACCCCGAATGCACTCTACGCTCTCCGATGTTGCTTTACAGCTAGAGAGTCGCCATGAAGAGCGGGAAATGGCTGCTGAGTCAGATCCTGAGGAGGATGCAGCACCGCCGCCTCTGCCTGCTGGGCGGCACGGGCCCAGCATCGTCGAGGAGCCTGTCGCAGACAATAAGGACGAGGCACCACCGCCACTTCCCATGGGTCGCTACCCATCCACGGCCTCTACTATGAAAAGCATGCCACCGCCCCTTCCTGGTGGCCGACGTCTCTCGCCGGCGCCCCTGTTGGAGCTGAAGCACAGGCCGGCGCACGAAGTGATCGACGAAGAAGAGGGTGGTATGTATCACCCCGTTTCATCTGCATGCCACAAAGACTGACTTGGTGATGTAGATCCGATTGACCCTCGTTTCCACAGTCCACGGGTGTCCAGCTTCTCTCGGATCCAGAACCTAGGCCCGCCTTCTCCACCAGCTCCTGCCCCTGAGCCTCCTTATCGTGCTTCTCCTGCAGTCACTCCGGCGGCTGAGGCACCTGCCGAATCAGCCCCGGCCACGCACGAAGATAACGATGACGAAGAAGCTGAACGGGCACGACGTCGCACGATCGCCGAACGCATGGCGAAGCTGGGCGGCTTCCGCTTTGGAGCTCCGCCTCCCGTCCCGCGCGCCGCCCCTACTCAACACGAGGGGGCTCCGGAGGCACGCGAGGAGGCAGAGAGCCAGCCTGAGGAGCAGGAGGAGGACGAGCAGGCCCGCAAAGACCGCATCCGCGCGAAGCTCGCTGGCATGGGGGGTATGCGGTTCGGCATGTTCCCGCCAGGCGCTGTGCCTCCCACGGCACCCGCGAAGCCTGTTCAGGAGGAGCGCCCGCCTGTCGAAGAGGAGGCGCCTCCGCCTCCACCGTCTCGTGCGCCTCGTGCCCCAGCTCCGCCGCCGCCGGTTGAACCTGAGGTGGAAGAGCACGATGATGTGGACGAGGAGGAAGAGGCCCCGCCCCCTCTACCCGCTGGCAGACATCCTGTGCTCCCGCCTTCACATCACGATGAGCTTTTGTCACAATCGGTGGAACTGGTTGAAGCCGAATCGGTGGAGGATTCATTCGAGAAGTTGCCTCCGCCTCCGCCTCCCCGATCTCAGGCCCCGCCTAGTCGGACTGCGCCAGCGCCCCCAGCTCCGCCTCAGCGGGGAGACAGCCAGTGGGAACTTCCCGAGATCCAGACTGGAGGTGGCCTCGGTATGCATCAGCCCGGGGAGCCATCTCCCTCGCAGTGGTCCGATGATTCGACGTCGTACCCTCCTGCGCCTCCGATGAAGCCAACCGCCAGCCAGGCAGCGCCACCTCCCCCATCCATGTCGGACATGCACCTCACCGCGGAAGAGCTGGCAGCCATCTCCGAGCGTATCGGCTCGCGTGTGTTTGCGGCAGCGACCGAGCTCGCGGAGCAAAGCAAGAAAACCATCATTGGCGACGGCTCGTACGCCGGCTTCCTCAACGCCGTACTTGCGGAGGTGCCGCACGCCCTCCCGCCAAGCGGGACACCGCTTGCGTACGGGTACATCGTGTACGCCCAGGTGGGCGGGACCGTGCAGCGCCGGGTCGCAGACGTCCTCCCCGGCGATGTGATTGCGCTGTACGACGCAAAGCTCAAGGGCCACAAGGGCTTGCAGACGTACAGCCAGCACGCCGGCGCGCAAGAGCCTTGCGTGGGCATCGTGAGCGACGTCGAGACGAAGAAGTTCAAGATTCGGGCACTGCATGCGAATCAGCATGTGTCGCAGCAAGCAGTGGAGTCGGTCAGCTATCGTCTGGAGGATCTCAAGTCTGGACAAGTGAAGGTATGCCGCTCCGCTGTCTCGTGTGTGCATCATAGCTTACATGAACGTAGATTTTCCGAGTCCTTGAGCGAGGGATGTGAAAGCCAAAGTCTCATTTTATTTGGGTGGACTAGTCAGTTTGAATTTGCTACATCTCTGCATATCAAACAGTTTTGAAGTTGCTGTCTGGGCGTGGATAGATGCTCATCTAATAACGATAGCACTGGTTCTCCGTGACTTGCATTGTACAGTTGTCAACATCAACGACATTAACATACCAGCCCACCCGCATACTGCTCCTCAAGCTGTAGTTGCGCTGCTTACATTTGCATCATCGGTGGCTGGAAGTCAGCGCTCAGACCCATGAGTGCATCCTGCAACTTTTGATCCTCTTTGCTGAGGCCTTGCAACTCCACGGGACCGCCGAACATCCGCGACTCGATCTCGCACTCCTTGCCTGGTTCGGGCACCACGCCGTTCCGGAAGTAGTCGCGCACCGTCTTGGCTGTGCAGAGCGACACTGCGGCCAGTGAACAGTGCCCGCCCGACTTCTGGTGAAGCACAGCAGCATCTTTGAACCCGCCAGCCATCTTCTTCGCACTGAAAGTGAGGATATGAGCGCTGGCCACGCAGCCTCGCCGGTAGCACGTACTTCCAAAGTGATGTGACTGGGTCAGCACTGTTTCCGATGAGCATGATAGGGAATGAAGTGTTGCCGACAAATGGACCAGTGAAACGTTCCTTCGCACGGATTTTCCATCCTCTGCATAGCTTCGTCAGCGGGGCCAGATATAGGAACCATTGGTGCCTTACGAGCATGAGAGGTGCAGGGTCCACAGATCTGCAAAATCGGAGAACTCCGCCATAGCATTGTAGTGCGACTGCAGCTCCTCGATCGACTCTTGAACAACGTTACCGTCTCCGCATACAATGGCGAGTTTCGCTTCCGCTCCCCTAGCGCTTGTCGAGATGTCCGGTATTTCGCAGTCGCATTCGGGCTGCGCGAGGCTCCCTTTGATCATGTCCCAGAGGGGGCGTCCGTTGTGTACTTCGGCTGCAGCTAGTGCTGCTGCCAGTGCAGTCGCAGTAGGTGTGGTCCGGACAACGTGACGTCCACCGTATGGTCCGTACAGGAAACTGAAGACAATGTTCCGGGCCATAGCATAGTCCACCATGCCGTAATCGAGCTGCGTCGACCTTGTGTTGGAGGGGGCGAATACTGCGATTGGGCGTGACTTGAGCGCAGCAAAGATCTTCTCCGTTCGGCTTTGGACCTCGTCGGTAGTCGGTCGATGCAAAGCGCAATCATCTGGGCCGGCTTCGACACAAGCTTCATAGAACATGCGTAAGCCAGCATCGGTGTCACGGAGATTGTTCAGCCACTGCGCTGAGCTCGATGTGAGACGTAGCGGGAGAGAAGATCAGGTTTGGCGTACTTTCGTAGTAGTCGTAGGTGTCGACTACACCGTCGACAATCAGGCGTTCAACTCTATCGGGAAACATGGCCGCGAACGTGATGCCCAGCACGCTGCCATAGGAGAAGCCCCAGAAGCGAACACGACTTTCGCCATGGGCCTCAGCGATACGAAGCATGTCCCGAGCTACGGAGGCCGTGCCCACGAACTGTGCTGGGTGTGCAAGTTTCTTCGCTACGAGATCACCAAATACGGCGTATCGCGCAGCGTCGCGAGCAAGCGCGCTCGGGGTCGAATTAAGCGGTGGGATCGACTCGTATCTGAGATCCCATGCCGTCATCTCAGCCGGGTTGTTGAACAACTGTATCTTAGGCTCTGTAAAGCCGATACCCCTACGACGAATGTGAGCTGAACTCCATTCGCGCAGAGACAGAGCGTCTTACCGAGGGTCAAAGCCGATCAAGTCGTAGTCGTGACCCAAAATGGCCTGGAGCTGGGACCCTCTGTTACTCATATAGCTAGTCTGTGGGACATCAGCATAGAATTAAACGTGGGTACATAGTGCGTACACCAGAGTTGCCAGGACCACCTGGGTTGAACAAGATAGGGCCACGATAGCCCTTCTGACCAGGAGGGATCTTCGAAGGCATCTTCACCATGGCTATGGCCGCCTGGGAGCCGGATGGATCGGAGTAGTCCAATGGCACCTTCTCTCAACATGTCAGTACAGCAATACGAGCAAGGGGACCGGGAGTGCTCACCGTAAGTTTAGCACACTCTTTGCCGCCAAAGCATGGCGTCCACGACAGACTCGTGCTGGGCACAATCTATCGAAGCCGTCAGCTTTTCTGAACTCACCAACGGGTGAAACAAGCACTAACCTTCTCCCAAACCCGAGCTGGGTCTTCACCCTTCATAGCTCCTCCACATCCTGCACTGGGGCTAGGTGACAGGGATGCATGAGAGCGCGTAAAAAGGGAGTGACGGTAGGCGAGGGCCAGAGTTCCCAATCCCACCAGAGCGGCCCAATGAGCCCAGCGGTGCCGACGATGTGGGTGTGCGGGACGACGTTCTACTGGCAACACATGCTTGCTGTCCATGCTCGATCGAAAGTGGGGAAGTCGCGCGTAGTCAGAGACAAACGCGCCGCCATGTGGTAGTACCTCGCCAAGCAATTTATGCGCTGACCGTTGGGCTGCGGCCGCAGCCCGCAGCCCGCAGCGGCGGCCGCTCTACTGCAGGCTAAGTCAACAGCACGAAGTCTAGAGGCAGGAGTTCGCAAAGATCACAAAGTACTATTACACGGGCCGAGATAATATGGGATAGGGTACAAGAAACGAAAGCAACCAGTCTCTCTATGTCACGTCTCCTCACTTCTTTGATTTCTTACTTGCAGCACCCTTCTTGTCGTCCGCCTGTTGAGACCGTCAGCGACATGTGCAACCACAGTGGATGATGACTCCACCTTCCGCTTCGTGCCTTTGGCATCTTCCTTGCCTTTGGCTTTACCCTTGCCCTTCGCCGGTACTGCGTCGTCCTTGTCCTCCTTCGGCTTCGCAGTGAAGAAGCCGTCGAGGCGACCCTGCTGCCGGGCATTCAAGAACTTGGCGAGCTTAGCTGCGCCGCTTCGTACGCGGTCCTCGCTGTGTATGTCAGCATGAAGTGACGGACATAGGCGATGCGGAGTACATACTTGAAGCCCTTCTCGGTCACCAGGAACTGTATCAAGCCATCTACGTCCGGGTTCTTCCATTCAAGTTCACACTCGTCGGCAGGCACGACGTCCGGCTTCTCGAACAGTTGCTTCGCAGCCTCCCACGGCCAATCCTCAGGAATCTGCACGCCGCCCTTCTTCTTCGCGCCATCTTCTTCATCATCGTCCGCACCGCCCTTCTTCCTGCGAGATATGAGTAAAAAGTCAACGACAGGATGCAAGGGAAGAAGCAAGCGCACTGTTTGGACCGCAGATTTTCCAGTACACTGCCGAGATCACCGTGCTCCCGGATGAGCTTGAGGGCCGTCTTCGGTCCAACGCCTTTCAGTGGCTCGAGGTAATCACAGCCCAGCAGGATGCAGAGGTCGATGAACTGCGAAACGTCAGCACCAGGGTTGTGTGATTGACTGAGCCCAACTCACCTGAGACATGTCCATCTCGAGGCCCTCGAGCGCTTTCGAGAGGTTGATCTCAGATATAGGCTCCTTCTTCGCCTCAGAGAAAGTGAGATGCCGCATGAGAACGGGCGCGTTGAACGTGAGGGTGTCCATGTCCTCAGAACCGGCAGCATAGACCTATCAGGACGTCGTAAGCACATAACCAAGTTGGGCACAGCGACGCGAGCAACCTTGCCTCCCCGAGCGAGCTCAGCACATTGTGCCTCCGCCTCTGATGGGGCCTGTGGATAGACGTGAGCGGAGAACCACATGACCGTCAAACATACGTACAACGATGACAGGTATCCCCATCAGGGTCAACAATCTCCGGCACTCTTCGTTATGCTGTTTTGTTACCTTGACTGTGCGGCGAGTCAAGCGTTCGATGTCCTCCGTGGTGCCTGTCGAACTTGAATATGAGTGGTGGGGGCACGGGAGCAGGAATAGGCACCAGTTTCCTTGGCCTCCTCGCCCTCCTCCTTGGCCTCCTCACGCTTCTCAAAACGCTTCGCCAGCTGCGGACCGAGTGATCAGCTCTGTCAAGAGCAGAGAGCTTGAAGTGACAGTACTCACCACACCACTTTTAAGGTCTGGGGGCTTCCCGTCGAAGACATATGCTGGCTTGATACCGTTCTCGACAATACGAATGGTACGATAGAAGAAGCCCATGAGGTGACTGTCGTGCACGGTAAGAACATAGATGTGCTCTCGTCAAGTTACTAGAGCGCACCTGGTGGTCTCGCCCGCATCGTTTGTCAGGAGTTCACCGTCCTTGGAGCGTACAGCTATCAAGAACTGATATATGCTCATAGACGCGTCGATTGCGACCTTGCGACCGAACAGCGTCTTGATGTCATGTTCCTGCCCGCCAGTGACGTTCAGTGCCAGGCGTGGCAAGCGAGGCCGTGGGGAGAAGCGACAAACGGAGATGGCCTTGGGCGCGTGTTCGGCAATAAGCGCAGTCAAGCCCTTGATGCCCATGCCGAGTGCGACGACGTCGAGGCGGAACGCGCCAAGCAGAGACGCGGTCTCGTGACCTGGCCACAACTTGGATGCTTGCGCTGCTTGACCTCTGGACCATCAAATGTCGCCTGGCGTCCGCTCTTCAAATCTGTCTCACAGCACTATGTGAAGTGTATATGAGTGGTTGAGACTCCCAGAGTATCCTCGTCCTCACGACATTCTTGGCGCGGAAGCTAAGCACATCACATTTCCGCAGCAGTCCGACTTTCCGTCGTCCCTGCACAACAATCCGCTCGAACGAACGACAAAGGCTGTTCAATGGCTCCAGCTCAGGGCCAGGCTACTGTTCGTTTTCCGCACAAAGCGAGATGGTTCGCGTTGACGACACTGCTGTGCGCACTGGCGCTCACATACGTCTCTGTGGATTCGTTGGCTGCTGCGACTCAATACGACTCAGTCCTGTCAAGGGGTCACCCAAGCCGTGTCTGGGAAAGAGTGGGAACTCGCTTTCATGTCTGTGCTTCTCATATCTCACGCCTCTAGCAGATCGTCCTTACCACAGATTTGTCGTGGACGCCTTGCTACGATGGAAAGGAGTGTGCCAGACTCTCCGTATGTCCCAAATTCATCAATCATTCGCTGTACTGCCTAATTATATTCTTATGCTAGGTTCCTCTTGATTACCATGATCCGTCAGGCCCCAAAGCAGCCATTGCTATGCTCAAGATACCCTCGAAGATTCCACGGGGTCAGATGGGATATCTTGGCCCTATACTGTTCAATCCAGGCGGACCTGGTGCCTCTGGTGTTGATCTCATCAACGCTGAAGGTTAACAGCTTCAAGCCATCACGGGAGGTGCCTACGACCTAATCGGATTTGATCCTCGGTGCGCAAGGTTATTCTCCTTTAGACTAGATTCTGACATCCAACGTGCGCGTTCAGCGGCATTGGCTTTACGGAACCAAAGATCCAACTGTTCACCGATCCAGCTGAGAAGGCTGCGTGGGAGTTCCGGCACGAATCTATACCACCATTGAACGCGACCCCAGACGCCCTTGCTCGCGAGCTCGCAAGATGGGCCGTGTTTGGAAATCTTGCGGAGGAGCGTTTGGCCCACGAGGCGCGTTACGTCAGCACGGCCCTTGTCGCTCGAGATATGTTGCGTATCGTCGAGGCGCATGGCGAGAGCCGTATTCGCTACTGGGGCTTCTCCTACGGTACTGTCCTAGGCATGACGTTCGCGGCTATGTTTCCGGACAAAATCGAGCGCATGATCTTGGATGGAGTCTCTGATGCATATGATTACTCCCAAAGTTAGTCAGAGTTATCGTCCCACTCATACCTCGTTCTAATGTCTAGTCCAGCGCAGTGGTCCAATAACCTTCGGGATACCGACGCGGGTCTTGGAATGTACTACCAGGCGTGTGTGGAAGCCGGCCCGGACGGTTGTGCTGTGTACCGACCCACCAAAGAAGAGGTGCAAGAACGCGTCGAGAAGATCTTCGCCATGCTCAAAGAGCGTCGACTCGCAGTGTCTCCCCCAATGCATTCTACCTCGACACGTCTTGACTACGGCGTAGTCGACTATCGCATGACTCGGAACATGGTCTTCCAGTTTCTGTACGACCCGTACAATCCCGTGCGTTCAGTCAACGCCACAGTTCTGGCAAAAGCTCTCGCAGCAGCTGAAGCAGGCGACGGACGGCCGCTCTGGGAGGCAGCCGCACCTACTCTTGCTGCACTCGAGTGTGGCTGCGCTCATGACCCAGCTCCACCGCCTCGCGTTGAGCCTGAGATGAAGCTGGCCATCGCGTGCTCCGATGGCGACGCCGTGGAGGACTCGATCGAAGATTTACAACTGCAGTACGAAAGCGTTGCAAAGCTCTCCAGTTTCGCGGAGCTGTGGAGAACTCGCGTCATGTGCTCGTTCGTGCTTCCAACTTTTAACGAATACGTCTCCGCTAATGGGATTGTTCAGAGGATGGAAGATCCGTGCGAAGGAGCGGTTTAGTGGGCCGTTCGTCGGCAACACATCTTTCCCCCTTATGTTCATTGGAAACATTGCTGATCCTGTCACGCCGTTATACAAGTGAGTGATCTTTTGACCCTCAGTGTTGGCCGTGTCGACTAAACAAGTGCAGTGCGTACAATATGGCTAGTGGCTACCAGGGTTCCGTCGTTCTCCGTCAAACGTCGGCGGGACACTGCTCATGTGCGGCCATGTCTCTGTGCACGTCGAGGGCCATACGGGACTACTTCCAACATGGCATCTTGCCTGAAAAGGGGAAGACGTGTGAGATACAGTCGTGCATGTTCGCTGAGCCGACCCGGATACTTCACATGACAGAGGAAGATCAAGCGCTTTTTGATGCTACACTTTCTCGTAGCTTCAAGGCTCCTATGTTCCACATGTAGTTGGGGCCTCATGCCCTGGGAGAAATTTGGTCAGGCCTTTCCAGGCATCTCTGGGCAATTTAGACCTTTCCAGGCTTTTGGTGCCCGGTCCCCGGGGCTGGGTGAGAGGGCAGGCGAATGACGTGCGCGCTTCTTTCGACCCGCACCTTTTCAGCTTTCCATGTTTCCTCCGCTTCAACTCTTTGTACCGCAGCATCGTCACGTCACCATCGCCCTCAACTGGCTGCATAACTTTGCATATGTTCACGTTCAATGGCAATTGACGTCGGCGAACGATAAGCTCGGCGGCCATCACGGCGGCCACCTGTGCGCAGCGCGCAGCAGTGGCGCCGTATAAACGCGTCGCTTCCATCGGCGGACGCCTCGATCTCCCCACATGGACTTCAAGGACTGTTTCGCAGGCCAGGCGACGCAGCCTGTGCGTCGCCGGCGCGTAGCTCACTGGCTAGCTTTCTCGGCTCTGAGTGTGTTTGCCGCCATGCCTTCAACGTATTCCCATCCTCTTCGGTCTCGTGCGGAATGTCAAGCACCAAGGAAGACCCCACTCAGGTCTGGAAAACGGTCTGTCTTCACTCTTACTTGGTGTTCTTATTGCGGCTTACATATTTGTATAGATCGTGCCGAACGTAAACCTATCATGGACGCCATGCTATGATGGCAAGGAGTGTGCTAAACTCTTGGTGAGCCTTCAAGCTGGTGACCTTTGAATCCCACTAACTATTGAGCCGCTCAGGTTCCTCTTGACTATTCGGTCCCTTCCGGATCTCAGGCAACTATTGCTATGCTCAAAGTTCCTTCAAAAATCCCCCGAGGTCACAAGGGGCATCGCGGTCCCATTCTCTTCAATCCTGGAGGACCAGGCGGATCAGGTGTACGTGAAGCCACATATGACCCACAGTATGCTTATTTATATCAATAGGTGGACTTTGTCAATGGTCGAGGAGTGGCTCTCCAAGCGATCCTGGGCGAGGACTACGACTTGATTGGGTTCGACCCTCGGTATGATCTACATCAATCTCCAGCTTGCCCATCGCTGACTCCGGAATCGTAGTGGGATCGGCTTCACCGAACCTAAAATACAATTATTCACTGACCCGGCTGAGAAGGCAGCTTGGGACCTCCGCCATGACGAGGCAATCCCGCTTCTCAAAGCAACAGCGGATGCACTGGCTCGTGACGCTAGTCGATGGGCTGTCATGGGTCGCCTCGCAGACGACCGCCTGGCCCACCCCGGGCAATACGTCAGCACTGCCCTCGTCGCACGCGATATGCTCCG
>LCTX01000866.1:0-10280 GCA_002233555.1 Limonomyces culmigenus | reverse complement strand
TGCGGCTGTGTGCGCTGCTCAGCGGGCCGCGTGCGGAGGGGGCGGGCGGCGGCGGGCGGACCTCGATGTCCGGGAGCGGTGTGGTGAGCTCGCCGGTCATCGGGTCCGGCATGACGCTGTATGCGCGCCTGAGCGCGAGCGGGCTGCGGCGCAGGGCACGGAGGGCGAGGGACATGGTCGGAGTCGGAGTCGGAGGAGGGTGCCTGACTCGAGGAGCAAGCTCCGAAGCGCGTGCCCAGAAAAACCGCCGCTCGCTAGTATGCTCGAAAAGGGTATGCAAGGTGTCTAGGGGTACATAGTATGCAAGGCGGGCGCGGGAATGCCAGATAGGTATATAAGTAGATCCATCCACCAGTGCAGTGCAGTCCTACCGCCGCCCGCGTACGGTCTCCTCGCCGAGCGGGTCGAACGAGTCTGGGTACGTGGGTATCTCCGGGATCGAGTCTGCGCCCGGAGGGACAGAGGACGTCCTTGCGCGCCGGGAGGACGAGCGCTGGCGGGATGCTGCGGGACGTCGTCAGTCCCTGGACAACGGAGCAGAGGCGAACACTGACCAGAGCTGTCCACCCGCTCGCGGCTGACGGACGAGCGCACGCGCCGGTGGATCCACGAGTCCCCCGCGGCGGGTTCGTGCGCGCTCATCCGGCGCTCGCGCGGGCCGGGCGACGGCGCGGGCGTCGCGTCGGGCGACCACGCCGCGAGCTGCGGCGCGAGCGGCGCGGGGAGGACGATCTGCATCGTGTTCCTGAGGCTGTGCGGCGCGCCGCGGCTGCGGCTCCTGCTCGTGCCGGCCGAGTGCGTCGACGGCGTGCGGGACTGCCGCCTTGGCGCGCGCTCGTGCGACGTGGTCGAGGACGAGCCGGAGAGCGGGATCTGGTAGTGCACGGCCGGGCTGGGCGGCGCGGAGGCGGAGCCGTCGCTCGAGCCGCTCGAGCTGGGCCGGTGCTCGAGGAACGGCCTGCGCGGCGTCGGGAGCGAGCCGTCGTCGTACGCCGGCTCGTCCCACGCCGACGACGCTGCCTGCGACGCCGACGCCGAAACGGGGCTAGCGGTGCCCGCGGCGCGGACCAAGCTGACGGCGCTCCCGCTCCCGCCGTCGCTCGGCTGGTAGTGGCCCGGGCGGCCATAGGAGACCGGCTCGAGCCACTCGGCCGGCGCGCGCGACGCCCGGCGGTGCGCGAGCGGCTGCACGGCCGGCAGCGGCGCCGCGGGCTTGGGCCGGAACACGCGCAGGCGCCGCACGGCGCGGACGACGAAGAGGACAAGGACGAGGGCGCCGGCCGCGCCGCACACGATCCCGATCACCACCGGCGTCGAGAGCCCGGTGTCCGAGGCCGCGCGGCTCTGCAGTGTCGCAGGCATGGGCGCCGACGAGGAAAGGAGTGTGCGGAGGTAAAAGAACGTGGGCGGTCGGGGCGGAACGAAAGCACAGTCGGCGGCTTGCCGGCAGGACAGCCGCGGAACGTCAGCACCCTGATCTCATCGGCGTCGGCGTTCTCTCAGGCCACGCTGTTGCTCGCTTGCACCACAGAATACCCACACATCTCCATACATACAGTACCCGGGCGAGCGCGTCTTGCGGCCTATGCAACTCTGTGCCGGGTTATCTCCTATGTCTCGGTTCTCATCGGCCTCGGCGTTCTGAATTCCTCTCTCAGGCCACGCCGTTCCTCACTTGCACCACATTATACCCTCACACCAGCAGCAACCGTACATATTCCAGGATGACTGGCGGCCCGCATCAGTCTATCCTCGCCGCGGCGCCAGCCCGAGTCCGAGTAGTGCTTGGGTATACATGTGTCTTAGCCTCCTACATGAACATACGTTGCCCAGCGGCTTGCAGGAACGCCCGATTCGCGTAGCTCCCGGACAGCGTCGTGCAGCGCAAAAGGTACGGCGGCGAGGTCGAGCTGTCCGCCCTGAAAGATAGCCCGGTACACTCGTTCCGCGATGAACGGGCCATCGACGTCGTTCATCGCCCACATCGTGGCAATCACACTCTTGAAGCCGGCAAGCAACATCGTCGCAGCGAGGTTGAGGCCCTCCTCGGGCCGCATTCCGTCATGAGCTGCAGACTCGCATGCAGACAGGTATGCCAGCTGCGCATACCGGGGTGAGCGCACCCGCATGAGCTGTGCCAGGGTGAGCCGGCCATCCGCCAGATCGAAGCCGCTGTTCAGCGGCGCGTATGGGTCCTGATGGCCATGGCATGCCAGGTGCAGGATGCTCGCACTCGGAAGTGCTGCGAGCGCATCCTCAACGGTGGGCTCATGGTCGACCGCCGGAGAGCCATGCAAGTACCCGGACGGGACGACCGATCGGATCGCCTGAGCCTCAACACGTGCGTAAGGGAGGTCGAGTGAGTGAGCTACCAGCAGCATACGAGGCTCATGTTCAAATGCTGTGTTTGAACGCTTGAGAATGCGGTATAGCGCGGGAAAGTTGGGGGTGTATGACGAGGTCACATAGTTGCCAACGTTGTCTTGCTCAGACCCACTGTACACACCCGCAGCGTGCAGAGGAAGGAGCGGTATGTTGCCAGTGAAGCACCACCACAAACGGGGCCTCCGTGCAGTCTGATTCAAGATAGGCTGAACTTGCTATCAGCCCCGGGACCACGTCACGGGCAGGTGGAAACCCATACCACAAGATCCAGCGATTTCATGATGGGGTGCACAAAGTTCCTCCACAGATCTGCGAGGGCTGCCTTGGCGATGGGATTGGTCCCTTGGAGGTCCCTTGGGCCGACGATCTTCATCTTCCGCTGACTGACCGTTGTTGCCCTCGCTCTGGATCGGATGTGGGCGATTGCCAACTGGGCAGCTAAGCTATTGATGTGTGCCGTGGAAAACTTTGGAAAGTGCAGAGCACGGGGTCCCTTGACGGAGGTGGCACCGCACAAGATTACGTCACAAGAGTCCCCGTTGGGCACGATGTAGGCAAAATGGCCGTTGTGAGCTGCAAGTAGCGCCGACATCTCACGAGAAGATGGGGGTAGCCAGCTTCGTGAATTGTGCGTGGTCTTCGATATCTCTTGTATGAGCGCTTCCAGCTCTTGTGCCTCCTCCTGGCGCTGTGTCCAGTTAAGCTCGGCACCGACATCCAAGACGTGTCCGCGAAAAGATGTCGCAGACTCTTCTTCCTGCAGGCCCTGAATAGATGTGGACGGTACGGTATTCGTGATGTGCGGATCACTCGTCGATGCCAGCAAGAGAGTGGACACCGCCTCTGTGTTTACTCTACGGCGGGCTAGCATGCGGTCCATGACGTCCGGCCCAAGGAAACGTAGTCGTGGGAGCATGCGGACCAAGACAGTGTACGGAATCCAGACAGTGCTCAATTCCATCTCTTCGCACCACACACACATTCGGAGAGTCATGCAAAAGCGTTCGCGCATGCGGCCAGCGGGGTCGTCAATGTCCTCTTGATGCTTTCGCCACGCCTGCGACAGTAGGGCGTCCTCATGCCTAATATTGGAATGCAGAAATAAGTGGACGCGTATGTTGTCGAGATAGGCGAGAGGCAACGCGGCCGGGGGTTTGCGACGATGGTGCTGCCGATGTACAGATACCAAAGCTGTTACCTCCGGTTCTGGGAGACGTCGATCCATGTGCAGCAAGATGAACAGCACTGGCGGAGGGCCAATAAGTAACCGTGGTCAAGCAGTGCTAGCTAGCTAGCTAATCAAGGGAAGATCTAGGGGCGTTGAGTTGACTGCTCCAACATCGTGACACACGTGATACATACAGCAAACATCATCCCCCCCACATGTACGTAAGTTGCCCATCGGTTCGCAGGGACACCCGACTCGCGGAGCTCCCGAACAGCATCATGTAATGCTGCCGGCACCGCGACCAGATCTAGCTGTCCACCCCGGAATATAGCCCGGTAGACGCGCTCTGCCACGAACGGGCCGTCGACGTCGTTCATAGACCTGCATACTTGGTGAGAGGTGTGATGCGAGAACAAAAAGGGAGTGCACATACCACATGGTTGCGACGACGCTCTTGAAGCCCGCAAGCAACATAGTAGCAGCAAGGTCCAGTGCTTCCTCAGACCGAGCCTCGTCGGATGCTGCGGACTCGCACGCAGAGAGATACGCAAGTTGTGCATGTTGCATGGGGCGTACATGCATAAGCTGGGCCAACGTGAGCCGGCCATTTGCTAGATCGAAGCCGCTGTTCAGGGGCGCGTGTAGGTCCTGGTGACCATGACATGCCAGGTGGAGAATACTGGCGCGTGGGAGAGCCTCCAGCGCGCCCGCTACCGTAGGGCCTCGCTCGGACGAAGTCAAGGGGAGCACATAACGTGCGGGGACCGTGCGTCGGATGATATCAGCCTCAACGCGTGCATTGGGGAGGCTGCCTCCAGCGTCATGGGCGAGAACGAGCATCCGAGGCTCGGCGTGTGCCGTGATTGAGGAAGTCTCATCGAGAATGCGATAGAGAGTGGGGAGATTGGGCGTGTAGGAAGAGATGACGTAGTTCCCGATGTTGTCCTGCTGCGGTCCGCTGTAGATACCCGCGGCGTGGAGAGGCAGCAAGGAGAGACTGCCTATCACACACCATCATAGACGTGGCCTTCTCCCCGAGGACAGGGACATGGGCTGGTCAGAGATCAACGTCACATCCGCATCAACAGTGAACTGAAATGCGAACCTGGAGACCGAATCCTTTGATGATCGGGTACACGAGGAGAGTCCACAGCTCGGCCAGGACAACTTCACCGGTGTAAACTCGAGGGAGGGTCCTATGAGCTTCATCCCAGGAGACTTATCTGCGGTACGTGCGACCTTCATGTATCCTGCTAACCGTTCGATGCAGGCTCCTGTCAGCTCGGGAAGTTGCAGTACTGGACGGGGGCCATTGGGGGAGTTGCCATCGAAGACAACCACGTTGCAAGATTCTTGACCGAGCAGGATGTACAGGACATATCCATGATGAATGGATAGAGCATTCGCAATTTTCCGCGGGGATGGAGGAAGCCGGTGCGATTTCTGAGCTGAACTATGTGTCGTGGACTGTATGTCATGCACGAGTGCATCCAACTCCTGGGCCTCGTGTCGTCGCTCGACCCAGTCAAGCGTGACGTCGAGGCAAAGCAAAGGCCTGGAACCGTCTCCAATGTGCTCCGAACTCCCATCTTGGCGTGTACGTGGCAATTGAGCTGTTTCGCGATCGCTTTTAGTGAGTGAGTACCAGGCGTCGACTGCCGGTGCATTCACTCTGCGTCGAGCCAAGACGCGGGTCACAATATCTCCACCAAGAAAGCGGATACGTGGCAGCAGACTGACCACTGCAAAGTATGGGAACTTGATGCAGTTCAGTCCCATTTCCTCGCACCACGCGCTCATCTGCAGTGCCATGCAGAAGCGCTCGCGCATGCGACCCGCGGGATCCCTAATGGTCGCCTCATGCTGCCGCCAGAAGTGTGATGTTATAGCTGCTCCTCGTCTGAGATCGTCGGAGGGTAGAAGGGGAGCACTTGTTCGACCAAAGCGGGCGAGGGCCATGGGAGACTCTTCGGGCTGCTGCTCGGACGATGATTCGCCTTCCATTTCTGATGCCATAATGCTTTTTTCCTGGGAGAGAGGCAAGCAGCGTGCAGTGAAGGGACAGCGAAGCGATGCTGTATGCGGAGAGAAGACTGCATGTATACAGCTGTTGAGGACCCGAGAGGGAACCAGGTTTGAAACATGTACGATGTCGACTGCGCGCTGTACATGCAGCCAACAGCCTCGAGACCTCGACTGAGGTGTGTGGCATGGGATGGCCAGAAATGGTGTGGAAGTGAGGAAGAAAGAGTCGTCTCGATCACGTGCAATCCTCACGGATGATACGACGCGTAGGCGCCGTCTGCGCCAACGCTTGGCTGGACGCTGCGATCGCCCCCTGAGCCTTGCGGGTCGCCAGGCAATAACACTTTTTCGGGCGAGCTGCCTCTTCGAACCCTCTCGTTCATGCTGGTGTCCTTTTCTTATGCTCCAAGGAAATTCACGATCAGCCTCGAGCACAAGACGACTGCGTGGGAGTCTTCGAGTCTCGCTGGACTCGGATGCGTGCGTTTGGGAGCACGCCCCTACTATGTTCAGTTACAACGCCCGAGGGGATGATAGCTTGTTCTAGCCTGCGATTGTCAATCTAGCTACGCTTTGCGGCACCGCAGTAGATGTTGCGCCGCAGGTGGTAGCCAACAGCGACAAGATGCACCGCCCGAGAAGAATGCAGTCCCCACGTATATCAACGTGGCGTTCTCGTCGTGGACTGTCACGTCCATCTTCTGAAAGAACAACACCTCATCCACTTACTTACCATCCCAGGTCTCCACAGTACATCTCTCCTTCTTCGCCATACCGTATGCTTTGCTCCTCGCTGGCTTATCGCGCGACGTCTGTGTTCGCCGCGTTTTTATTTGCCCTCGTATCCATCCCATGCCTATATCCTATCGCCGTGAGAGCGCGGGACAACGAGAGCGATTATGGCACCGTCATTGGTATTGGTCAGTGAGCCCGACTCCGTCCTCTACAAAGACTCGCTCATGACTCCAGACTTTAGACCTAGGAAACACCAACGCTCGCTTTGCTAGATATGGACGTGGCCGCGTTGAAGTCATCAGCAACGAAGAAGGCCGCCCGAGTACCCCTGTTTGGGTCGGTTTCAAAGACGGAATCATTCTAGTTGGGCAAACAGCCAAGGACGCGTTCACGGCAATTCCGGAGAACACTGTTTTCGATGCGAAGCGGCTCATGGGTCGCAAGATGAACAACACGAACGTCCAGGAGGGCATACAGCACTGGCCATTCAATGTGATCGAGGAGAACGGCGCACCGACGATTGCTGTCCGATACCGTCAAGAGATGCGGACCTTTTCCCCCGAGGAGATATCGGGCATGATTCTGGACAAGTTGAGGCGGTCAGCCGAAGAATCTCTTGTTCAGAATGTGACGCACGTGGTGATCACTGTCCCCGTATGTGGGGATGCTGACACTGTAAAGTCTGGCACTTTTACGCTAACACCTTTCCTCCTGACAGACTTCAACGACGACCAGCGTCAAGCCGTGAGGAACACTGGTTCTCATGCAGGTCTCACAGTCTTGCGGACGATCAACGAGCCGACCGCTGCGGCCATAGCATATGGCCTTGACAAGAAAGGAGGCGAGCAACGCGTTCTCGTATACGATCTTGGCGGGAGTACCTTCAGTGCTACTGTGCTATCTATCGACGACGGTGTCTTCGAGGTTCTGGCTAATGCAGACCATCATCATCTCGGTGGGGCCGACTTTGATGAGCGGGTCATGGACTACCTCGTGAAGCAACATCGGAAGAGAACTGGAGTGGACATCAGGACCAACCTTGCTGTGCTCGCCAATCTGAAACAAGAGGTCGTGAAAGCGAAGCATCTGCTTCCGTCCCAGAACTCGACAATCATCACAATCAAGTCTTTCGAGAACGACCCTGACTTTTCGGAGACTCTGACGCGGGCCAAGTTTGAAGCGCTGAACATGGATCTGTTCCTAAAGACCCTGACGCTGGTCGACCAAGCCCTGAATGACGTAGGCGTCGCCAAAGAAGATATAGACGAGGTTGGTTTGCTAATAGTATGGCCAGATGTAGCTCTCATCGTAATTTCAGATTCTCCTTGTTGGCGGCTCAGCTAGCATCCCGAAGATCCGAAACCTCCTCGCAGACTAGTTCCACAAGAATCCAGCCGAGGGCGTTCATCCAGACGAGGCTGTCGTCTCCGGAGCCTCTATCCAGGCTGCTATATTATCAGAGCCTGAGGGCGTCTCGGATTGTGGGTCGGGCATGATTTGGACCTCTCTCGGCGTGGAGACGATCAGCGGCGCCATGGGCACAGTCATCGATCCTCGCACTCGAGACTCTAATCGACACACCCGGAACTTTACCACTTCGATTGACAATCAGTCCACCGTGCTCATTCGGATCTTTGAAGGGAACAGCTGGACGACAAAAGCAAATATTCTTCTCGGCGAGTTTGAACTTCATGGCATTGTTCCAGCGCCAGCCGGTGTTCCCCAGATCTCGGTCACCTTTGATACCTATCCCTTCGAGGCTACTGTGGTCACCGCCTCCGCGGACGGGATGTGAGTGTCGTTCACTTATCCATCAGACCTCAATGACAAACGTTTGCCATTCAAGCACTCAATCATTCACAGTCCCAAGGAATCGAGAGTCATGGCTCAATGATCAAATTGACCGCCTGGCTCGAGAGGCCGAACAGGACGAACAAGAGCGCCAGCGCATGCAAGCCCTCAGTGACGGTTTCAACATGGCCCAGGCCGGTTTCCACGGTCCCGACTTACCAGGCGCTGCAGTTTACCTGGACTCCCATAAAGAGCAGCCGGCCTGGCTCGAGTCCTCGCCACTCATCGTCCCGTGTTTCGGCATCGAGGCTCACGGCGGCGGGATGATCAAGTTGATCTCTCGCGGCACCGGGCTTCCTCTCCGGGAGACGTACGTCTTTTCGACGGCAACAAACGACCAGTCGACTGCGTTCATACACGTAGTGAAGGACGAGTGCTTGGGTATCAACGACATCTATGAGGTGGGAGTTATTCAGGTGTCAGATCTTGCTCCGGCAGCACGCGGCATTCCAGAAATTGAGGTTACCTTCGACATTAGCATCGATGGTTTCATGACAGTTCCGGCCAAAATCAGCGCCAGGTGAGTGGGGAACTATAGCGTTGCTGTTACCGCCACTGAATCTGGATTGATAAGTATCGTGGAACAGTCGATCTGGGCATCTGCCTCCCAGCTGCGAGTAAGAAAGCACTACGACGATGTCATCACAGACGCCGAGTGGATTATTGGCGAGTGGGAACCGCTTTATCTACTGCCACCCTCTCCTTATAGCAACATGCCGCCCCCATCACCCTCCGAAGAGCGCAGCACCTAGCCTGATATGTTGTTAGATAGTCACAACGGTGATACGCTATCTCAGGGGCACGCAGCAGCTGCTGATTTTGTGAGATATTTCAGTTGATTTTATATGTGCAAGTGCCAGGATCACAGGCTTGAGCAGGATGTACGGTGTTTGTTGAGGTGAGAGAGGCGGGTGGACCAGAGTCTCCGGCCCGTTCGTCGGCCCGCGGCTGTTGCCAGGGCCGGATGCCCAATCAGGACCCGGGTCACAGTTCTCGCTGCGTCATTTGCCTCCGCCGCTCACTGTTTCTGTCGAGTCCTCTTGAGCTTTGTGCACGTCACGGTCTTGCCGATGTGTTATAGGTCCCTTAAGCTACCTAAGCATGCGATCATGTCTCCTGAAGTGCACAATAGTGATCGAAGAGCTCCAATCGCACACTCACTCTTTCCTTCGGCTCGGCCTGCTCCCGTCGCCATTTCGACCACCAGCTCTGGAACATGCGTTCGTTGCCTCCGGTGCCTTTCGCACGGCACTGATCGGCGCGGGGCCACGCAGGGCGTCCTTTAAGAGGGCCGAACCCACAGGCTGGTATCAGCATCTCGTTCTCGTTCTTGTTTCCCTTCTTCTCAGTCCCGGTCCACATTCCCTCATAAATCTCGTTCAAGATGAAGGCTACTGTCCTCTCCCTCGCGGCACTTGCCACCCTTGCCCCCTACGTCGCTGCTCTGGCTGGACCTTGGGCGCAGTGCGGCGGCAACAATTTCTCGGGTGAGACTGCCTGCGTCGATGGTTACGCCTGCACCTACAGCAATGACTGTGAGTATCCCCACATCCTCCTACAACTCCTCAGAGCGCTAAAAATGAAAACAGGGTACAGTCAGTGCCTCCCAGGCGCGGCGGCCTCGGCTCCGATCAGCACCCAGGTCACCACCAGCGTCAAGCCCACTTCGACCACGAAGATGACGACAACCACTAAGGCAGTCAACCCGACTTCGACTTCGAAGGCGGCTCCGGTCACCTCCTCGTCCTCGACGTCGGCTGTCGCGGCCCCTGCGCCGTCGTCCGCGCTGCCTTTCTTGGGTGGTGTGAACACGGCCGGCTACGACTTCAGCGTCTACACCGACGGCTCCTTCTCTGGTACCGGCATTTCGCCGCCCGTTGGCCAGTACCAGCACTTCGCCTCACAGGGTGTCAACGTCTTCCGCGTGCCGTTCGCGTGGCAGCTCATGACCCCGACGCTCGGTGGCTCGATCGACACCAACTTCCTTGCGAAGTACGATGCGACCGTCCATGCGGCGCTTTCGGCGTCGACGGCCCCGTACGTCATCCTTGACCTTCTCAGTCGGTTTTCTCCGCTTGGCACGTCTACCCTGTATTGACATCCTACATAGACTACG
>LCTX01000865.1:0-42747 GCA_002233555.1 Limonomyces culmigenus | reverse complement strand
CGTCAATGCCATCCGTGCCGCCGGCGCGACCTCGCAGTACATCCTCATCCCGGGCTCGTCGTACTCGTCCGCCCAGACGCTCCCCACTGAGGCCGGCCCCGCGCTCCTCGGTGTTACGGACCCGGCTGGCGGCGTCAACAAGCTTATCTTCGACGTGCACAAGTACCTCGACTCGGACAACTCGGGCACCAGCACCACGTGTGTGACGGACAACACGGCTGTGTTCCAGACCCTCTACAACTGGCTCAAGACCAACGGCCGCCAGGCTATTCTTACCGAGACCGGCGGAGGCAACACTGACAGTTGCTACACCGACCTCAAGGCCGAGCTCGCCTTCATCAAGTCCCACAGCGACCGCTTCGTTGGCTTCACCGTCTGGGCCGCAGGCTCATTCGACACCTCGTACCCGCTCACCGTCACCCCGAACGCCGACGGCTCCGACCAGCCGTTGTGGACCAACGCCGTCAAGCCCAACCTTGCGTGAACGAATGCAAGCATCCCCAGCGTGGGCTGCTAAAAGTGGCCGCACGCGCTCCGGCTGGCTCGATGCCGCCCGGATCTCCCTCCTCGGCGGCTCGATGCCGTCCTATCCTCGTCTGACCCGTCCCCTCTTTTAGCATTGCATGCATCCCACCGCTGGTAGAATCAGAGCGTAGACTACAAATATCAGAATGCCTTTAGTCTGATATACTGTTTGAGGTGCTTTGTCCCGACTGTGAACTTGGCCGTGCTCTCCTCTAGAGTCGAGGTTGAGTCGGTCGGTCGTGCACTAGGCATCACAGCCATCTCCAACAAAGTTGTGCGCAAGCCTGGGAGCGTCATCAAACCACATATGTCATCATCGCGTCATGATGCTGAGTCAAGCTTTCCAACGAACGATATCGTGTGGGATGCGAGATATGTTTCGTACAAACAGACAAGATATGCGAAAAGCGTCAATAGGGGTATGCGTCGGCCGATCAGCAGCTGCAGCCGTAGTTCTGCGAGCTCTCAGAGTCGATCCGGATCGGGTCCGGGTAGTCGACATACCTGCCGCACGTTAGAATAGGGATTAATCGTGAAACCAGGGGAGAATTCCACTGACAGATCGGCCTCGGCTTCCTGCTGGAGAGCGTTCTTCGCGACGGTCTGGAACGCCTGCTCGACGTTGATGGCCTCCTTGGCGGACGTCTCGAAGTAGGGGATGTTCCCTTTCGATTGACACCACGTCATCGCCCGCTTCTGGGTGACCTGAACAAGATGCGTGTAAGAGGCGTCTCGGGGTCGAGCATGCGCGGACGCACCTGGCGCTTGTTCTCCTCAACATCAATCTTGTTGCCGAGCACGACGAAGGGGAAGTTCTCCGGGTCATGCGGGCTCGCCTGGATGAGGAACTCGTCCCGCCACGAGTCGAGCGTCTCGAAAGACTTAGCCGAGTTGACGTCATAGACGAGGACGCAGCAGTCCGCGCCGCGGTAGAATGCAACGCCGAGCGACTGGAAGCGCTCCTGACCGGCGGTATCCCAGAGCTGCGCACTAGCTCAGGTATACGACTCCAATGGAAGGCTCCAGCAATCGTACCTGCATGGTGACGAGGCGGTCGTCGACCATGACCTCCTTAGTCAAGCTGGAGGCTATGAGCTGCGGAGGCGAGGCACAGCCAAAAGTAGACGCACAAGTCGGCACCAATCGTCGCCTTGTATTGGTTCACGAACCGCTTGTTGATGTATTGGTTCATGAGGGAGGTCTTTCCGACGCTGGAAAGATACGGGAGTCATGAGCGGACGATAGCCGGGCCGGAGGGGGCGGGCTGCAGCACTGACCCGCTGTCGCCGAGGATAATGACCTATTGTATGTGAGATATAATTGGTATTTCGTGGTATTAAACATACCTTGAGGAGAACGCGACCCATGATGACAGTAGGTGGTAGTGGTCGGGCAAGAGTGTGGTCGTCGGAGGCAAGGCACAGGATGCCGAACTCGTCCCCGCAAGGCCAATCCTCTCTTGTTCTTCCCTCCGTCTGTCTGCTCTGCCCCACGTCCTCAACGGCTCCTACTTTGGTAGCCACATGGCGGCAGAACCTCAGTGGCAGGAGCTCCTCCGCTTCCGCCTCGCGGAGCGTAATGCGAAGGAGTCTGCGTACGCGCACATCATCGAGCAGTGTGAGTGTGCCTTGTGCGTGTGCTGGATTCTGTCAATGGCTTGACTGACGGCTACACGTCTCGGCAGATCGAAGATTGGCTCAGCAGACTAAGCTTCTGAAGGAGCGCAATGCGTCTCTCCTCCGTGCGGTCGGATCCGTACGAGCGAACCCCAGCTCGTCCACCGTACACGTCGCCGGTACTTCAGAAGAGTGAGCAGGGCAGCAAACCGAACAATCAAACTTCTCTCATGCATGGTACAGTAACCCCGTCCGAGCAGCGTACATCGCATCCTTGGAGTCGCAGATATCGTCACTCCGGGATGAGCTTGCGACTGTGTACAAGACGCAGGGTCAGAACGCACAACGTCTTCTTGCCATGAACGAGACGCTGCGCGAGAAGGAGGAGGCTGTTAGGATGGAATCGGAAAACCTCCGAGGCGCTCACGACGAGCTTACGTCCTTGCGCAAGAAAGTCGAGTACCACTCGGAGACCATGGCTGAGAAGGACCGGACAGCTCAGGTCGGTTATCCTGGCCACACATCTATATCGAGCTCACCATTCCCTCTTTTAGATTCTGCATGACGAGATCAACACGTTGCAGCTTGAACTCGGCCAGCTGGACGAGCGCAACCAGACGCTCACCAAGGACAATGCCAAGCTGCTGCAGCGCTGGCTTGACGCGAAGCAATCCGAGGCAAACCAGCTGAACGAGGCGAACGACTTTTACGAGGAGATGCGCTCGCAGAAGCAGGCCGTCGTCAACTGGCGCGACGGCCCGCCCGACCCCGCCGCGCTCGCGGGCGCTGCGGCGCTGCAGGACGCTCTCGAGGACGAGACGCTGCATCCCGGCGCGCTCGGGGCTGTCCAGGCGGGAAAAGGGGAGCACCCACCGACGACGGCGACGCTTCCGACGGGGGATGGGATGCGCTCTCCGAAACCGAAAGCGGTGGGCCTGACACCGAATGGCTGATCGTCGACGACGACGCGTGAGGCCGTGTGTTTCTCCCCGGGTCGGTGAGCATCATGATACCCGTTTCTTGTTTCGAACGCTATGCTGTCTATCTGCTTTGTAATTCGTCGTCTGAATAGAGCAAATGGGTGCGTCCGCCGATCTTGCCCTGCGCATCTCACAGAGACGATGTTCTGACACGCGGTAAACATAGACGCCTTTTGCGCTTCTTGTCAACTTTGACTTTCCCGCTTGGCTTCCGCTCGTGGTTGGTTCCGATGTGTCTCGGCCGCCCGCCAAACTGTTTGGACGACGCAAACAGCCCGCCCGCATATAGGACGGCGTTGAGCGGCTCCACAGACGTTCCTTAGCTCTCCCCCGCCCACACCTCCCACACCCTTCTCGGCCCAGCGTACCCCCGCCTATTACATCTTCGCTCGTCTAATACCACCTCGATCGTCTACTATCTCCTCATCGTCGCTCGCGCCTCGCCCGTCGACGCCATGCGCACCACCATCGCCTTCTCCGTCGCCGGCCTCCTTCTCACACCGCAAATCACCAACTGCGTGCCGATCGAGCGCGCGCACCAACCTGTTGTTTCGTGGGCACACGCCCGCCGCATGACTGAGGGCGCAAACT
Source organism: Limonomyces culmigenus (assembly GCA_002233555.1). Taxonomy (NCBI): domain Eukaryota; kingdom Fungi; phylum Basidiomycota; class Agaricomycetes; order Corticiales; family Corticiaceae; genus Limonomyces; species Limonomyces culmigenus. Next base: position 39,035 of record LCTX01000865.1, on the reverse strand, counting down.
CGGACCTCGGCGACCTCGGCATACTCTCGGATACCCTCGGCCCGTTCGCGCACGACAACAAGGCCTCGACGGCGGCGACGAGCAACGTCCAGCTGCTCGGGTAAGTCACAGCGATGGGCAACGGCGTCATCGTCTCACGTCCACTTGCTTGTAGGATCTCAGCTCGCCAGGCTCCGGGCTCGTACTCGGGCGCTGGCGGTTCTGCACAGGGTGGCTCAGTCACCAACACCAACACCAGCCCGCTCCATGGCCTTGTAAACATCGGCTCGGGTATGCCATTTTATCCTCTCACGATCTCCGTGCCCTGACGTCGTATGTAGGCAATGCTGGTAATGGTGGCACCGCCAACTCTGGGAACGCTGGCGTCCCTGGCTCACCCGGTGCTCCACCGAAGCCTCTTGACGCCGCGACGTCACACGACCTCACCAGCGGTCTCGTTAACGTGATCATTGGTGGTCAGTTGGCTCACATCCGAGTCCTCGTCTCAACGCTGACCGCACCGCTTCACAGACTCGGGACACGACTCCAACCGAGGTCACTCGCACCTCCTCGGCCTACTCCGCCGCCAGGCATACTCGGGTGCTGGTGGCAATGCTCAGGGTGGCGCTGTCAACGGCGGTTCCGGCCTGCTCGGCGGGTTGACCAACATCGGCTCCAACAACGCCGGAAACGGCGGTACGGCCAACTCTGGCAACGCCATCGCCTCGTCGTCCGGGCATGACATCCCGGGCGGTGCGGATGACGGCTTCGGGGGCCTGCAGAGCGCCGGTGCGCTGCCCGATTCGGACTCGCAGACTGTCCAGCTCCCGGCCCCCACCCCCGTTGCTCAGCCGCCGCCAGCTTCCGAGACGCCGCCGCCGCCGCCGCCGGCCACGACGGAGGCACCGCCGCCTCCCCCGACCGAAGCGCCTCCGCCACCCCCGGCTGCAACCGAAGATTCGTCGCCGCCACCGCAGACGACGGAGTCTCCCGCGCCGCCTCCCGTCGCCGATCTGCCTCCGCCTCCGCCTCCCGCCGAGGTGCCGCCGCCACCTGCGCCCGTTTCCAACCCGCCTGTCGAAGTGCCGCATCCGCCTGCAGCATGCAGCGGCGGTGCCTTCAGCGGTGTTGGCGGTCAGGCGCAGGGCGGCAACGTCCAGAGTTCCGGAGGCCTGCTCGGCGGTGGCTTGATCAACCTGTTCTCGAGTGAGCGCAGTCTTTGTCGCTTCGCTTCTTCTGTGGCTGACTGCGCTTCCAGACAACGCCGGCAAGGGCGGGGTGGCCAACAGCGGTGCCGCTGCACACGGCGCTGGTGATGCAGCCTGCGCGGTCAACAGCGGCGCTGGCGGCCAAGCACAGGGCGGCTCTGTTAGCGGCGCGTCAGGGCTGATCAACTTGTTCTCGAGTAAGTCACCCTCTCATCGGCCCACACCACTATGGCCGCTTACTTGATTCGCAGACAACGCCGGTGATGCAGGCGCCGCGAACACTGGCAGCGCTTCCCACGCCGGTGTTCTTGCTCGTCGTGACGGTGCACCCACTGGGTCGTTCAGCGGTGCAGGTGGCCAGGCGCAGGGAGGATCCGTCGAGCACTCTGGTGGTCTGCTCCACCTCATCAACCTGTGGTCAAGTGAGTTGGTAGTCTTGTTTCGCCGCTCATCCTTCATTGACCAACCTGTCGCAGACAACGCTGGCAACGGTGGGACGGCCAACAGCGGCTCTTCGGGTCTGCCTGGTGCGGTCTCCCAGCGCGACTCTTACAGCGGCGTCGGCGGCCAGGCCGGCGGCGGCTCGGTCCAGAACGCGGGTGGCCTTGACCTCCTCAACATCGACTCCGGTATGTGTCGCGTCGTCGGCATCATACCGGTATGTAATACTAACAGCGTGTGCTCGTAGACAACGCTGGCAATGGAGGGGTCGCGAACAGTGGCGACAGCGGTCTCAACTGAGCGCATCCGACTTTCGTTCTCTTGCTTCTCTCTCTCACATGCATCACTACGCCTGCCTCGCATCACTCTATAGACACACAATGTACTAGTATCTATGCACAACGCTATTCAGCGCTTTGATTCACCCTTGTCCGAGATTGGTCGGAGATAGAGTGAGAAGCGGTAATAAGGTTTCGGCGCTGATCTTGCTGACAGCCATCAATGCTTTGGATCGTATGTCCCTCCTCTTTGCACGACCTCGACTATGCGGGCTATCTCCGGATGCAGCAGCCGCACATGCTGGAGTTGTTAGCTCTATGGGACGGTGAGAAACGCAGCGTTTCGCCGATTCTTGTCATACTACTTGCGTGATTGGCAGGGAGGTTTGACGCGTCGCCCCGGAAGTGACCAAGGCGCGTCCGCGAACTCGGTCAAATTGGTCAGCGTTGGTCATTTTGGACTGCGGACGAAGCATTTGTATCTGATACCGCTAGTGATAAAGAGGTCCTTCATCCCGCTGCGACTGTCCGACCTCCAGCATCAGGACCCGTGGTGCCGGCGGCAAAAGCACCGTCTGATCTATCTCTGTCACCGCGTTCCGCCTCTCTTGCCCTCACGCCATGGCCGACACTACCGTTGCTGAGAAGCGCGAAGGCTCGACTTTGAACGAGGTCGATAATGCTGCTCCTATTGACCAGAAAGAGATCGTGGCCGACGGCGAGGCTGGTACGGTCCCGCCAACAGGCCCGCCAGCGTTCACCGTGCCCGACGGCGGGCTCGAGGCGTGGCTCGTCGTGGTCGGAGGCTGGCTTGCCATGTTCGCCACATTTGGCTACATCAATGGTGCGCAAGTGGATCAATGTGTGTGAGAAGCCCCTTGCTGACGAGTGGGTTCGTAGCGTTCGGAGTGTACGAGGCGTACTACATTGGCGCCCTCCACACATCTGCCAGCCAGGTCGCGTGGATTGGCTCCTTCCAGCTATGGCTGCAGTTCACCATGGGCCTCGTTGTTGGCCGACTCTTCGACGAAGGGTATGGACGACTCCTGCTGCTCGTTGGCTCCTTCATCTACCTCCTTTCGTACGTATCCACTTTCTTATGCCACGCGGGCATCCTCTGAACTGCTTGCAGGATCTTCATGACCAGCCTGTGCACGGCTTACTGGCAGGTCTTCCTCGCCCAAGGCGTTGCTGGCGGTATCGGACTCGGTATCATGTTCTTGCCCATTCTCGGCGTCATCCCCCATTGGTTCAAGCGTAGGCGTGCGCTGGCCACCGGTATCGTCGTGTCGGGGTCGAGTGTGGGTGGTATCTGCTTCCCGAGTAAGATCTCTCTCTTTTAATCATCTGCTGCTGTTGCTGAGCGGTTTCGTTCAGTCATGCTCAACAACCTCTTCCTGTCGATTGGATACGCTTCCGCCGTTCGTGCTAGTGGCTATCTCCTCACCGGATGCCTCGTTATTGCCAATATCCTCATCAAACCACGCATCCCCGGCCGATCCAAGCGACCTGCTTCTATGCAGTTCCCGGCTCCAGACATGAAGGCCATCGTGACGCACAAGGCGTATCTCCTTACCATTGCTGGCGGTTTCTTGATCATGTGGGGTATCTGTACGTGCCATTTGCCAACCGTAATACTTGGTTACAGCAGCTAACTGTTATTGCAGTCCTTCCTTTGTTCTACATCCAGGTGTTCGCAGAGAGCCGCGGAATCTCAGAGAACCTTGCCTTTTACTCTCTTTCCATCATCAACGCAGCGTCCGTGTTTGGCCGGACCTTGCCCAACATGCTTGCGGACAAGTTTGGGGTGTTCAACATGCTCATCGCTGCATCGGCGAGCTCTGGCATCATCATGTTCGGTTGGCTACCCGCGCACAGCTCCGCCGGTCTCATCGTCTTCTGTCTCTTCTTCGGATTCGCTTCTGGGGCGTATGTTTCAATCTTGCCGGGATGCTTTGCTGCCCTGAGCTCGCATATGGGGGAGATCGGGGTCCGTATGGGTCTGGCCTGGGCCATCATTGCCATTGCGGCGCTGACCGGAACGCCTATCTGCGGGTACGTTTCCTACCATTTTCGGCCATATCTCCGGCCGGCGCTGACGAAGCACACAGTGCATTGCTCGGGCCAACACTGACGTGGTGGAAGCCCACCATCTTTGCAGGGGTGTGCACCCTGGCTGGCGCGGGCATCATGCTACTGGCGCGGCGCTTGCATGCGCAGGCCAAGGGGAGTTGGAAGGTCTGAGGTCTCCCTCTACGCACGCTATGCATCTGTTTTACTGTACCGTTTGGTTATAATCACGAGTCTCCATCCGCTTTGGCTGTGACATGCGCGTGAGAGAGGCGATGAACATTGAAAGCAGTTCTTCACTCAGCCGCCACCACTGCTTGACGACCTCCTGAACGTCCTGTCCATTGCTGTCCACTTCAGTCACCTAGCGTGGATGTGTCCGCCCGGGACACACACCGCCGGCAGCTGTGCACGGGACTCGCACGCACGCGTCCGATCCCGGACCGGGCAATCTGGGGTATAAGAGCCGGTGCTTCGCTCGCACGAGCATCCTCCCCCACATCACCACTACAACGCACATGTCCACCCAGACGACGGAAACGACGGAAACACCGAAGACCGAGGGCCTCTGCCCTTGGGTCGCGCCTGGTGAGGGCGACTCACGTTCGCCCTGCCCTGCCCTGAACTCGCTCGCGAATCACGGCTATCTGTACGTCGATCTCCCAGTTCTTTACACGCTCCCGTCCCATTCTCTTACACCTCTGTTTAGACCCCATTCTGGCAAGGACCTTCACTTCACCGATGTACTCGCTGCGATCAAGACCCACTACGGCCTCGACACTGCAATGGCGACCGTGCTCACGGCCGGCGGTGTGGCTGCGTGCGGGCACATTGGACTTGAGGGCCTCACATTCAGCCTGCACGACCTCGCCCGTCACAACCGGATCGAACACGATGGCTCGCTCTCCCACGCGGAGACCAAGCCAGGGCACGACTTTGCGCCTGTGACGGCCGATCGCGGCACTATTGCGCAGGCGTTGTCCTTCTCCAGCGACGGCGCACACATGACACTCGAGGAATTTGCACGTGCGCGCGTTGACGCTGAAGGAGAGAACCCACTCGACGCCGTGCACGCGCGCATTGGGCGCGGTGAGGTCGCCCTCACTCTCATGACCCTGGGTGACGGAGAGCGTGTGGCGACAGACCGTGTCTGGACGTGGTTTGGAGACGATCGGCTTCCGGATGGATACGTGCCTCCTCCCGCGGGGTCGCTCACTGTGTCTAAGGTGAACGCAGTCGTGGACCAGGTGGACGTTGCCATGAAGGCGATCCGCGACGAGCAAGGGTCCATGGGCTCTTTTGTTACTGCCACTCATCCGAGGGCGTGATGCTTGAAGACGGCGTATAATATGTAACTTGTTTTACTTATTGAGGGGATATCAACGATTTGCCATTGATGGCCTGTGCCACGTGATCGAGGCGGCTCTTTCTTCACAACTTACACATTCACATCTGGCGGCATCTCAGTTAGAGCTACTTACGTATAACTGCTTTTCCACGAGTGTCGGGACGGCGATCACGTAACCATTGGCGTGGGTGTTTGGAACCCCGGGCTCCATTCAAGGCTGTATATGCAGTCTATATCCACGGCAATCGCTCTCCTGTCTCTCGCCCGAACGCTGCTTTCCACCTCCTGGATCGACAGCACGATGACATCTGAAACGGAAGAAGAAGCATCCATGGCGCTCGAGCAGCCGCGGCCCGCGGGTGCCTTGACTCTGGTTCACTACGAGCGCATGAGGAGTGCGCCCATCCTACGTTCCGAAGATCTTCGACAAGGAGCAGCGTTAGCAGCACACCTCTGGCAGCAACACGAGGCGACCATTAGGGACCCTGCGGGTCGCATGCGCGAACGTTTCTGCATGGCGCTGCGGATAACTGCGTGGTGTGAGGAGATGGGGTTGGACGGCGTCACTTTTGCATACTCTGAGGTGGTCAGTCTGCTGCCGCGGCTCCGCTTTCTTGGCGAGGATATAGTCACCCGCATTATGGCTCGTCGCAGGGTGAATGCATCGGCGGTCCATGCCAGCTTGGCAGTCTCCGTGCCCAGTTTGCGCGTGAATGACGCGACGCTTCTACCGTGTACGCGCCGAAACGAGGATGGAAGCTTGGAGCATACTACAGATGGATGCAAGCACCTAGTACACGTCGACCTCCATCTAGACTGGGTCCAGCGACGTCACGAGGCCCAAGAACTGGAAGCCCTGATGCAAGATCTACTGCTGACACACGGACCAAGTCAGACACCTCGTTCACTTCCTCCAACGCCAAGAAAGGTCGCAGATATCCTGTCGAGCTGTAATGGATATGTCCTGTACATCCTGCTCGGTCAAGAATCTTGCAACGTGGTTGTTTTTGATGGCAACTCCGCCAATGGTCCCCGTCCAGTACTGCAACTTCCCGAGCTGACAGGAGCCTGCATCGAGCGACTAGCAGGATATATGAAGGCCGCACGTACCGCAGATACATCTCGTGGGATGAAGTTCATAGGACCTCGCCCTCGTGATTGCACCGGTGAAGTCGTCCTGGCCGAGCTGTGGACTCTCCTCGTGCATCCGATCATCAAAGGATGTGGTTTTGAGGTACACATGTTAGCACTGTTGATATGGATGTGTAGCTGATCTCTGAACAGCCCATGCCCCTATCCTCGAGGCGAAGGCCACGTGTATGGTGGTGTTTGACAGGCGGTCTTTCCTTACTCCCTCTCCACGCCGCGGGTATCTACAGCGGACCGCAGCAGGACAACATCGGGAACTACGTCATCTCTTCCTACACGCCCAATCTCCCCACTCTGTATCGCATTCTCACAGAGACCTTGTTAGCCACCGCCTCCGCTGAACCCCGGATGCTCATTCTCGCTCATGATGCTGAAGGAAGCCTCCCCAATGCACGCGTGGAGGCTCATATCATCCGGCGCACTGTTCCCACATGTTACGTGCTTGACTTGACTCCGCCCGAACAAGCCCCTATTGTAGCGGACGCGTTGGAGGCTCTCCCACGCGCTAGCATCCTCCACCTAGCATGCCATGGCCACCAGGACCTGCACGCGCCCCTGAACAGCGGCTTCGATCTGGCAGATGGCCGTCTCACGTTGGCCCAGCTCATGGGTGTGCGCTCCATGCGACATGCACAGCTAGCGTATCTCTCCGCATGCGAGTCTGCGGCGCCCGACGAAGACCGGTCTGAGGAAGCACTGAACCTTGCTGCTACCATGTTGCTTGCGGGCTTCAAGAGCGTTGTCGCAACAATGTGGTATGTGGGCTTTCTTCTTCTTCTGGCATCACCTCTCACCAAGTATGCAGGTCTATGAACGACGTCGATGGCCCATTCGTGGCAGAGCGCGTGTACCGGGCCATATTCCAAGGCGGACAGCTAAATCTTGCCGCGGTGCCGGCAGCATTACACGACGCTGTTCGGGAGCTACGCGAGACCGGCGTCCCTGCGAGCCGTTGGGCAACGTATGTCCATGTGGGAGGTTGAAAATGGGCTTGCACCCCACGCGCACATGATATATCTGGATGTCGGCGCCTCACGGCCTCTTTTCTGCAGTATCCTCTTTGGACGATCTTACGCTTCTGCCGGAAACCACTTGAGACTGCAACAGTAATCTCCGATGGATACGCACGATATATATAGCCGCAATATATCTGGTCCCCGAGTTCATCACGTGGAGCGGGTGCCGAGACCGTGTGAACATCAGTTGATGCATCTCTCCCTCTCTCCCTCTCCCTCTCTCCTTCTCTCCCTCTCCCTCTCTTTCTCACCCTCTTCCACGTCCACTGTGTTCACCGGCCTTCAAACTCACCGGTACGGATCAATTTATGACGCAGCGTGTGATCCCATGCTGTCTGACCCGCATATATATATATATATATCTTCAAGACAGCAATCGCCTCGAACTGACATAACTCTTGCTGTATAGCCACAGCTATGCCTGGCGAGGATGACACGGAACCGTCGGGATCGAACCTTGAACTGTCTCCGACTGGACATATCACTACTCGAGATGCTTCCGGATTGTTCCTCGAATGTTCCCGTCCTCGACAAGAGGCGTCTTTGACGTCCTGCATATGGCGACAGCGTGCAGAGGCGATCCACGATCCCGCAGATCGCATGCGTGAGCGCTTCTGCATGGCATTGCGGACGAGCGCCTGGTGCGAGGAGCGGGGCCTGGGGTGTGTCCAAGTCCCCTACTTTGCGTTCGTGACGATGCTTCCACACTTGCGCTTCTTGGGCGAAGACATTGTGAGCCGCGTCCTGGTCCTTCGCAGAGTCAATACAGCGGTAGTCAACGCGAGCCTCGCTCTACCTGCAAACAGGCGGAGGGTTACCGATACGTCACCGCTACCCTGCACCCATGCGCAGCAGGACGGAAGTCTAGGCCACTCGACCGACGGCTGTCAGCACCTTTTGAATGTGGGAGTTGAACTGGATTGGACGCAGCGACACCACGAAGCCCAGGAGCTGGAGGCGCTTGTGCGGGACATACAGTCAGCACACAGGCCCAGTCAGATGCCGTACTGGCTTCCTTCGACCCCTCAAGACATGTCAAGTGTCTTGGCTGCCCATCATGGCTACTTTGTCTTTGTGTTGCCAGGTCAAGATTTCTGCGACGTGACTCTTTACGACGGCGCTCTCGTCACCGGACCCCGGACGGTACTTCGCCTACCAAAAGTGACGTTTGCCCGGCTGGATCGACTGGCCAGCCAAATGGCGGTTGCGCGCATCGTGGAGTCGGCTCGTGGGATAAAACTCGTGGGGCCCCGAACCCTAGCCCCCACAGGTGAAATGGTCCTGGCTGATCTATGGCGGACTCTCGTGCATCCCATCATCGACGGCTTTGGCCTCAAGGTGCGCTGGACACCCCGTTCCCTTGCCCTACGCATGTCAGTTGAATGTAGCGCGTAGGTAGCATTGACTCGTGCGACTCAGAGGCCACGCCTGTGGTGGTGTCTGGATGGCAGTCTCTCGCTGTTGCCCCTTCATGCTGCAGGTGTGTACAGCGGGCCTGAGCAAGACAACGTCGGCAACTACGCCGTCTCGTCATACACGCCCAACTTCCCTGCACTCTATCGGATCCTCAAACACACGTCCTCGGCTTCCGAGAAGACTGGACCGCGGATGCTCATCCCAGCCCACACCGCCGGAGGCAACCTTCCACATGCACAGATAGAGGCCGACGCCATCCGCCGTGCTGTTCCACCTCGCTAATTGCTCGATGCACCTGTCCGCAAGCAACATCCTACCGTGAAAGGCGCACTAACAGCATTACCCCACACCAACATCGTCCATTTTGCGTGCCATGGCCACCAGGATCCCTCCGAGCCGTTGAACAGCGGCTTTGACCTGGCAGACGGGAGACTGACCCTGGGCCAGCTCATGCGGGTGCACTCGCCTCAGCGTGCGCAGCTTGCATACCTATCTGCGTGTGAGTCTGCCGCACGCGACGGAGTGCGGCCCGAGGAGGGACTGAACCTCGCCGCGACCATGCTGCTGGCGGGCTTCCGAAGTGTCATCACGTCACTGTGGTCAGTCGATTACCTTCACATACTTTTACACCCCTCTTTACAGAGCATACAGGGCTATGGACGATATCGATGGCCCGTTCGTGGCAGAACGTGTATACAGAAGCATATTCCAGGACGGACAGCTAGATCTGGCCGTAGTGCCATCAGCATTGCAGGACGCTGTACGAGAGCTCCGCGAGACCGGCGTCCCTGCAAGCCGTTGGGCGACGTATGTTCATGTGGGAGGATGAGAGACCCTGCTGCAAGGCAGAGTCATACATACCGTGTCTTGTTCGACCCCGTCGGCCAAGCCTGTAAGTTAAAAGGTAGCACCTTAGATCCCATCAGAAATATTCCATGAAGTTGAATTATAGAAAAGTGGAAGGAGGTGAGCATGACAAGCCCAGCTAAAAGTTGTGGTGAAAGGACTGCTCTTTGACTCAGTGAGCTGTCACTAAACTGGGATTACGGGATGTGCGTTTGGCACAAATGCGTCGAGCATGTGTGATCTGCGGTCCAGAGGTGTCGAGAGCTCCAATGCCAGTAGATCTGAGGTAATTAGACAGGCTATATTGGAGGTCAGCGTTGTCGACCCCTTTCTTCTGCCTCCCTGAGTCGCCGGCGCTTGCGGCCCGATGAGCCGGAGCTTTCGCGCTTGCTCTCATGGCCGCCTCCTCGCCGTCGCCGTCGGCGGCGCCGGGCCATCGGCGGCGGCCGACGACGACCTCGAGCCCTACCCGCTCAGCCCGCTCCGCGCGATCCGCACACTCGACGCACACGCACAACACGCCGCCCAAGGCGAGCGCGCCTGCGCCCCCGCTCGCGCGGCGGCTGCTGTTCCCCTCGCTGCCCGCGGAGCAGGCGCTGCCGGCGCTGCTCGGCGGGGACGCCCTGCTCGACGCGGAGTTGTACGACTTCTTCGCGCTCGCGCTGCGTGCGTTCGTGCACCCGTGGTGGTCCAAGCTCACGCGCTTCGACCGGGACCTGCTCGCGCGCGTGACCGCGATCCTCGCACACGTCCTGCGCGCGCTCGCAGCGCGGCTGCAGGCCGCGGACGTGCCCGCGCTGCTGTGCGTGGACGCGCCGACGCTGCTCGCGCAGCACGTGCGCGACGCGCGCGCCGCGGCCGCCGCGGAGGGCACAGCATACGGCGGCGGCGGCGGCGCAACGCACGCGCAGCTCTTCCACCAGCGGCAGGCGCACATCGCCGTCGCAGCGGACGGGACGGTGAGTGATGAGTATGTGCGCTGTGCCGTCGACCACATCCTGCGCGCGTGCCTCCCGGCCGAGGACTATGCACCCGAGACGGAGCGCACGATCGTGCGCGAGATCGTCCTCATGATCGTCCTCAAGAGCGTCGTGCCAAAGGTCACGCAGCCGTGGTTTATTCACAAGATGCTGCTCGATCAGCTGGGCCCGCCTCCGGTCGAGGAAGCAGCGGTAAGGCCACCTCCTAATGTTACCAGCGGATCCTCTACTGACAACCCACACAGACAGTGTCCTCCGAACAGATAAAGAAGTCATTCTCCTGGCACACCCTTGTCGTCCTCTTCCTCTCGGCCGTGCAATCCATCTCCGGCCTCGCCCTCGCGCTCATTGCCGCCTACAAGTCCGTTCGCGAGACCGTGCGGCTCGTACACGCCTCGCACGCCGCCAAGGTGGTCTCCCCGCCGCCGCCCACAGCAGTCGAGAAGACCGAGACCCCGCCCGGCTCACGCTCCTCGTCCACGCCGCCGCTCCTCCGCTCGTACACGTCCGGCAGCACGATCGACGAGCTCGCTGCACCCCCTCCCGCAGACGTCCCGCCGGACTACGTCCGAGGCGCGCTCGACTTTCTCGCTGAGCTGCTCTCGTTCCGCCAGCGCTTCGGCTCCGCCGTCCTCCTCTCCCTCTTCAGCGGGAGCTCGAGCGCCGCGCAGCCGTTCCTCTCCAAGTACACGCCCGAGCAACTTGCCACCCACATACGACAGTGCTGATGCGGGCCCGCCAGGTTCATCCCGTACACGCTCGGCAAGCATGTCGGCGCGCCGCTCGCGATCGACGTCGTCCGGGCTGCGAAGAAGGCGATGTTCCCCGACGGCTGGCCCGGCGCGCCGCCGCCGGACCCGACGCCCGAGGAACAGATCGTGAACCGCAAGGCGCTGGTGCGGCGCCTCACCGAGCGCGTCCCCGGTAATGACACCCCAGCCAGCGATACGTGCGTGTATGCTCATGCGTGGTCCAGCGGCTGCGGCCAAGCTCGTGCTCGGGCCCGATCCTGCGCGGACGATCGACGCTGCGATCGCGCCGTTCGACGACCAGGCGTGCAACGTCCACCTCGTTGTATTCTTCCTCGACCTCGTCCTGCTGACGCTCTTCCCCGAGCTCGGCGTCGGCGGGGGCGACGCATCCTCATCATCATGACCTAACGCACTCTATTTTCTTATCTGGGCACATCTGCACATGCTATACATACACCTTGCATGATTTGGGGTTTACAGCCGTCCGTGCAGTCATGCGGCCGCGAATGGCGTGCGCGGGTACTGGACCTTTGCGGCGGCGGCGTCGTCGACGAACCAGTAGAGCTGGCCGGGCTCCTTGGGCCGGACGCGGCTCGATGGCAGGCCCTGCTCAGGGTGGTCGAGCACGGTCTCGAGCGTGTCGGCCTTGCCCGCGCCGGCGGCGACGAACGCGACGCGCGCGGCATGGTTAAGGACCGGCAGCGTCAACGTCACGCGGCGCGGCGGGGGCTTGGGCGCGTCCGCGATCGGCGCGACCCAGCGTGCGTCCTCGGACAGGAGCGCGTGCCCGGGAAACAGGGAAGCCGTGTGCCCGTCGGGCCCGGTGCCGAGCAACACCAGGTCGAACACGGGGAACCGCGCCGCGTCGCCCGCCGCGAACTCGCGGATCAGCGCCTTCTCGTACGCGTCCGCGACGTCCTCGAGCGCGTCCTCGCTCCCCGTGTCCAGTGCGGGCTCGATCGCGTGGATGTTCTCGGCCGGGATCGGCACCCGGCTGAAGAGCTCGGTCGTGCACAGTTTGTGGTTCGAGTCCTCGTGGTCGAGCGGGACGACGCGCTCGTCGGCGTAGAACACCTGCCTGCGCGCGCGCGTCAGCGCTCTGTGTGGATTCCCAGCGTGGGCGCGCGGGCTAGCTCACCACTTGTCCCACTTGACGCCTGGCCGGCCGACGAGCGCGCCGAGCTGCTTGGGAAGCGAGCCGCCCGAGAGCGCGAGTGTGAAGCGGCCCTTGCGCTCGACGGCCTCGCGCTGCGCGTCGACGATGAAGGAAGCGAGCGCGTCGCACAGCACCGGCGCGTCCGCGAACGTGTGCAGGATCAGCGCGCTGCTCGTCATGTTGTGCAGGATGGGAAGGGAGGGAAGAGGAGAGGGAGATGTGGCGTGGATCAGATTGTGCGGTGACGTGAGATCGGACTGCTTCTTGAGATTTCCTTGAGCCGACTCCGTCGCTTGCCCACCTTGCGCATATGATGTACACATGAAACTTTGTTTAGACACTGGGTCCGTAAAGTCAGGTAACAAAATCAGAAGCGTAGTGTGCTCTACAATAACCATCATAGTATAGCTTGACAACTCCATCTCACGTTTGAACCTATCAAAAGGCGTACAGCCAAACGTAAATCTTACTTGCCACCCGAGCACCGTTCCTGTCGTCCCTCCATGTCAAGAAGGTAACATCCTCCATGATCAAGCAAGCATGACATTCAAGCTGGGCACTAAATCACGTGGGCGGTACCAAATAGATCAAGGGCAAGGTCGAGAGTCTTCACGTGCGCGTACAATGTGGTCCGATGCATACACTCCGCACGCAGCACCGGTGTATACGACGTATATGGGACGGCTGTGAGGCTCGGCGTCGCAGATGTAGGTGTTGTGCCCTTCACATGGCCTCGGCAAGTAGAAGCAGAAGTCCCTCAAACTTATGACAGTGGTGCCGGCCAGTAGACAGGAAGAGAATTATAGGTCTTGCAGCATGAAGCGACAGATTGTCCCATGTTTCTGTCGGTGTTAGAGCGGCGATGTACCGCAACAGAGACTATGAAATTGTGATCAATCGCAGTGACCTTCTCAGTCTGCGCTTGAGCATGCCTTGCCACAGAGCAGGCGCAGAGCAGGGTCTCCATCATTGCCCTTGATGACGCGCCGGCAGGATGTTTATGCAAAGAAGAGTGTATAGCTGCCGCATCGCGTCCCAACGTGGCCAGACGCGATCAGCGCAAGTGACGCGGCCTTAGGTGTCTGCAACCTCGGGGCTGCTGTGTTCACACCGCGGAGACCGCAGAGTTGCTCCGCATCAGCTGAGAGGGGGAGAGTGCTGAACGTGTGCTTGGCGTGGAAGTGGAGGAGAGAGGAAGAAGCAGGGCCTGGGTCGGTCACAGTTGCGCGCGTGAGCTGGTTGTGGCGTTCTGCACCCTCTGTTTCCTCCCATCGCCGGCGAACCGGCGCAACCATGGGGCTATATTTCCGCCTGCGATCAGGCGTCGCCGCCGGCAGCGCTGGAAGTTCTGGAAGGCAACAGAGCTGCACATCTGACCCTCGGAGAATGTGTCGGAATTCGGCTCCAGTCGCCAACACGACCCCGCGGATACCCCGCCGCACCCGCACCTTGAGTTTATAAGCATGCGGGCGAGAGCATTGCAAAGTCATCTGCACCAAGATCCCCTCTCTTGCCTGCACACCGTCTATCACAATGAAGTCTGTCGCTATCCCTCTCGCGGCTCTCGCCACCCTCGTCCCCTACGTTGCGGCTCAATCGTCGGCCTACGGACAGTGTAAGCTATACTGGCTTGCATACGATGATTCTGTGCTCATCCTTGGTTGCAGGCGGCGGTACGGGTTGGTCGGGCGCCACTACATGTGTGTCAGGGTACGCGTGTACCTACAGCAACCCTTGTTAGTATCTACCACCTCCTCCTCTACGTTCCTGAAGAGCTAATATGAATGAAAAAAGACTACAGCCAATGTCTTCCGGGAACTGCCTCGAGCGCGCCCACCACAACCAAGTCGACTTCGTCCTCGACCAAGCCGACTTCGACCGGTGGCTCGTCACCGCCGGGGTCCACCACCCTGCCGTTCCTCGGCGGTGTGAACACGGCCGGCTACGACTTCACCGTCAAGACTGACGGCTCGTTCACCGGCACTGGTGTCTCCCCGCCGACCGGCCAGTACCAGCACTTCGCGTCCGAGGGCGTCAAGATCTTCCGTATCCCCTTCGCATGGCAGCTCATGACCCCGACGCTCGGCGGCACGATCAGCTCGAGCTTCCTGTCCAAGTACGACGCCACCGTCAACGCCGCGCTCTCCGCGTCGACGTCGCCGTACGTCATCATCGACCTCCACAGTGAGTATTTTGCCCGTATTCGCCTCCACCGCCGTATGCTGACTGTGATTCGCAGACTACGCTCGCTGGAACGGAGGCATCATCGGCCAGGGTGGCCCGACCAACGCGCAGTACGCATCGATCTGGTCGCAGCTCGCCTCCCACTACAAGAACAATCAGAAGATCATCTTCGGCATCATGAACGAGCCGCACGACATCCCCAACCTGCAGTCGTGGGCGACCTCCGTCCAGGCCGCTGTCACCGCGATCCGCGCTGCGGGCGCCTCGAACTACATCCTCATCCCGGGTTCGTCGTACTCGTCTGCCCAGGCGCTCCCGACCGAGGCTGGCCCGTACCTCCTCGGCGTCACCGACCCGCTCGGCGGCACCAGCAAGCTCATCTTCGACGTGCACAAGTACCTCGACTCTGACAACTCGGGCACGCACACCGAGTGTGTGACCGACAACGTCGCCGTCTTCCAGACCCTCTACAACTGGCTCCAGACCAACGGCCGCCAGGCGCTCCTCTCCGAGACCGGCGGAGGCAACACCCAGAGCTGCTTCACCGACCTGAAGAGCGAGCTCGCCTTCATCAAGTCCCACAGCGACCGCTTCGTTGGCTTCACCGCCTGGTCAGCTGGTGCCTTCGACACCGTGAGTGCTCTTTGCATTGTGGACTCATGAATTATCCTGACCATCATGCAGACCTACGAGCTCACCCTCACGCCGAACTCGGACGGCTCCGACCAGCCGCTGTTCACCAACGCCATCAAGCCCAACCTCTGAGCACTTCTGATTGGGGTTTTGGGTCATATGTGAGAGTATATACCATCATGCATGCATATTGTATTTTTGCAAAAACATCTTCTTCATGCTCAAACTGGCGTCCCACACCGCTGTTCTCCTCACAGTACTATGAGTCTATGACCGTAGTTCACCAGAGAGAAGAATATTACAGCATGATCTACTGAGATTTACGTGCACAGTGTCTGCAGTAAGAACAGAAAGATATCATCAGAGGGGAGCAATGGCACACCCTTCAGCTCTATCATGACCATTGCGAGCGAGGGTCCCAAATCGAGCGAGTGCATCGGTCCCCGCACATCAGGATTTGTCTATATTCATAGTGATCTATGCCGCATGCGACGCTTCACTGGATGGTGCAGCCTCGGTGCTGAGTTGTTCAGGGTTCAGGAGATGATGGCGATGGTCACTGGATGGGGTGAGAGTGCAAGGGAGAGCGCAGACGCCACACTTGACCTCATCCTTCTCCTCGTCCCTTGCTTGCTCGATGCCGTCCGATCAAAGCACTTGGCTCATCGCCGTCCCGAACGACGGCGATAGCGAAGGAGTACAGCCCGAGCTCGAGCAGAAGCTCTCACACCAATCCAAGTCGTTCCCGCGCGAGAACCTCGCGTCGCTCACTATCCCGACGTTCAAGGTCCGTTCCGAGCCCATCTTCAGTCACGTATCCCCTGACTTGCTGAAAGACTGGAACACTCGATGGCCTGATATCCCTGTCTGAGGAGCTGCCCAAGACCGAAGCGACGTTCACGGCGGTCGTCGCTAAGATCGTCGACGCCATGCGCGGCCTCCTGAGCGGTGATGAGGAGAAGCTTGCCCAGCACGCGCGCGTTAATGAGCAGACTCTTGACGCCTACCTCCTCAACGGCTGGCACTGGAACGACAGCCGGTACGGTACTCAACGCAGCCTTCGTGAAATCGTCGACGCCCTCACGAAGGTCCGCCCTATCTGTATCGCACATGAGCCTCCGTTGCTCACTGATCGCCACCGTAGGAAATGACCTCGATTGACACTGCTATGAAGAACAAGCTGACCAGCTACAACCTCGCGAAGGGCTCGCTCGTTCAGATGCAGCGCCGGAAGACGTGTGCTGCCCCTATGCTGCCCATTTCTCGCATCTACTGACGTCACCCTTTCACGCAGCGGCAACCTTTCTGTCAAGTCCCTGGCGGATATCGTGTCCGCTGATGACTTTATTCAAGACTCTGAATACCTAGAGACCATCCTTGTCGCCGTGCCCAAGTGAGATCCACCACACCGTCTCGTACACGCCCGTACTGACGGTCAGGTGAGGAACCTCTCGAAAGATTGGAAAGCCAAGTACGAGCGCCTGGCGTCCATGGTTGTCCCCAGATCTTCAAAGTATGTGCACTTGACTCGGGTCGCATTGCCTTGGCTGATGGCCCCTAGCGAGCTCGCAGCAGACGACGACTTTACGCTCTTCAACGTTGTGATCTTCCGGAGGGCACATGACGAGTTCTTGCAGAAATGCCGAGAGAACAAGTGTGTATCTGCACGTATTACGTCGGAGACACGCTCTAAAACCCGCGCAGATACATCGTCCGTGACTTTACATGGACCGATGATGTCCTCACCAAGCAGACTGAGGAGCTCTCCGTTGCCGACAGCACCGAGAAGGAGCTTTGGGTATGCTCCTTCCTCATCCTTCCTCCACCACCTCTGAAGTCTGTGCCCTTAGACGGAGCTGCTCCGACTTGCACGGGTCAACTTTTCCGAGTCCTTCCAGTCGCTTGTGCACCTAAAGGTCGTCCGCCTTTTCGTCGAGAGCGTGCTCCGCTACGGCCTGCCTGCGTCGTACACTGGACTTGTGCTCAAGCCCGAGGCCAAAGGTTCGAAGAAGGCGCTCTCTGTCCTTGCCTCGCAGTTCGCATACCTCGCACCGCGTTCGAACAAGTCGGCAAAGGGCCCCAAGTCCGACGCCGCGGGCGAGGTCGCAGGCGAGTACCAATCGCTCATGGACCAGGAGTTCTATGACTTTGTCGTGTTTGAGGTGCCTTGGATCGTGAACTAGTGTACCGCAATACCACCATCATCATTACCGGACATTCTGTGGATAGTGCATAGATTCATAGCAACAAAGTATTTGAGTGACATAAGGGGACGAGGGATGTAGCAGTAAAGAAAGCGAGGGAGTAGGTGAGCTCTACGACGCTGTGATGATACAATACTTGGGGAGATTTTGTTGATGGGTTGATGACCGTCCGTGGTGGCATGAAAGATCAGAGTCCAACGAGATACTCTCGGTCACAGACCAAGGTTCTGGAACGTGCTTGTGACATCGTGCACAGACTGAGGCGTGGCGCCGCCAGACCCGCGGGAGGGCGGGCCGTACACACTCGGGAACGAGAGTGTCGCACCCGCACCCGCGGAGTTGTTCAGTTCTGCATACTCTTCCTCCGTCGGGCTTTCCGGCGTGAATCCCGAAGACGACTCGGTAATCCGCGAGAGGGAGGTGAGGTCCAATGATCGTGCACGGTCGCTCATTGAACGCGCATGCGTGAGCTGGTCCCGCAGCTTGGCATCGAGCAGGGAGTCGGAGCCGCGCTTTGCCACATCTTCGCTGTGTCGCGAGCGATGATGGTAGCCAGAGCCCTACAGAGTCATCAGGTCACTGATCCGTGCCCACAGGATATGGATGACGACTCACGATAGGAGGAAGCGGACCTGGAGTCCAGTGATCTTCAACAGGTTCACCCGCATACACAGGGTCCTCAGAATAGTTGAACTCTGAGCCGTCTTCTTCCGCCTGCTCGAGAGGTTGCTCGAGTTTCGGGTAGATATACGACGGTGCACCATTGAAGAGCGCCTTGACATCCGGTGATGAACTCGCCATGCGCAGCCGACGGTCCACGAGTGACTGCGAAGGGCGCCCGAAGTCGGCCGACTCTGCGGATGCAGGTTAGGATCGCTGTGCTCAGTAAGGAAGGGCATCACATACCCCGTGTCTTCATCGATAAGAGCTTGCTATCGAAGTGCGGGAACGCAGACGTGAACGAGTCACCTCGCTTGTGTGTGTGCGCAGTCGGGGACGGATACACATGCACGTTGTGATCAAGGAGAAACTGCTCAAGCAGCTCGCGGGCGGTCATGAGCGAGTCGGTGTTACTGCGTTGGCAACGGAACTTGAAGGACGTGTCGCCACGGAACTCGGCGCCCTGACTAACTGCTGCACCGCCCGCAGGGCCCTTCATGTTGGGCGAGATCACGATTTGATACTCGCGCTTGATGCGCTCCGTGAAGGCCACAAAGTCAGGCGAGCTGCATACGTTTTGCAGTTCTGCGTGGACAGGGACGGCCATGTCAGCTTCGAAGGGTACATGATCCTGGGCGGATATGAATATTTTGGGTTGAAACAAAAGACGGATTTCCATTACCAAAAGCATTGCTGACGCAATCTGGACTTGACTCTCTGGGCCGAAGATTGTGACGACGTCGGATGCAAGCTCCTTATCGGGGAAGTACACTTTGGAGTTGGTCTTGGCCTCAATGTCGTGGATGAAGATGGCCTTCTCGCCCAGGAGTGTGCGGTGGTACCTGCGAGGAATCGACACAAGCTCGTTCATGTAGTCCTTGTCCTAGAAAGAAGGTTCAGTCGCATCGTGCCTTCCGCAAATAAAAGAGGCTAGCCTTCGGGTTGACAAGCTCAAGGACCGACTGCTTGAGATTCTCAAGGCTCATCGCGTTCTTGGCGGGTGTACGAGCGACGACGTTGTCCTCGTTGTCGTTGTAGCCACCGAGCGCAGCAAACTCCTCCGCGTTCGAGAACTTGACATAAACACCGTATTTCTTCATGATGCGCTGAATGCTCCGCCCCCCAACGCCGATGATCCGCTTGTGGTACGACTCCGGGACATGGAACGAGATCTCTGCAGGAAGTTCTTCTTGCAACAACGCAAGCCCTGCAAGCGCTGATACGTCGGAGCCCGCGATGTCGATCAGGAAGTTGTGGTCGTTGAATGTCTCAAACTTGATCTTGACGCCTGTAGTCTGCATGATCTTGTTCATCTTCCCGTTCTTCTTGCCGCTAATGAACTCCTTGTGTTCGTTGGCGAGCTCGATCTGGAACCGGATCTCGTGGTGAAAGCTCTTGATCAGGTCGAGCTCGAGCACCATCGCCACCGCTGCCCGGACCTCCTGCTCGATGCCGTGCATCTCAAAGCACATGCTCTTGAATACAACCTCTGCACCGGTTGCACTCGAGATTTGTTGCAGGATGAGCGCCACTTGATTGGCGTTGAGGGCTGGCGGTGGAAGCAGCGGGTTGAACTGAACCGGAAGCAACCACAAGGAGGCGACGTAGTAGCTGCACGCCTAAGGTCACGTATAAGCATTTATGTGTGTCAAGGTAGGTAAACATCTCACGAGTTGCATGATGGAGCGGACGGTGCGCTGAATGTTGACCCGGTGGTCACCGAACACGGTAATCAGACTCGTCGAGCTACCGAGAGGTGGCAGCTGGATGAACGTGGCGTTGTCATGCATCATGGCCCTGAGTTCATCCGCTCGATCAATAACCATCCAGTCGAGCTTTCGAGGCAGGATTGCTGTGTCACGAGATACCAGTGTCTTGGTCTACAAAAGATCATCAGCAAACGCACTGACTCGTGAGTCAGTGAATAAACCTTGGTGATCGAGACTTGGTAGAGCATGTCGCGAGCCCTCTGGACACTGAAGAACTCGCCCGTGATCCAGATCGTGTTCGGTGAAACGCCAGCGAGGGATTTCGGGGGACCCAACAAGCCCTGCAAAGCTGACGGGAAGTAGATATTCGTTGCCGTCTCCTCCTGGATCGTCTGGGCAATCTGCCGCTTACGGCCAGCGATCAAGGAGTGCAGTTTTCTGTCGATTTCGCACGACTCGGAGTGCAGTCCACTCTACCTCAGGGCTATTAATAGGCAGAACAGAGCAGTTCACCCCGTAGGACTCACGAGCTCATCCAGCATGACCAGTAACCGAACCCTTGCAACCTCGATTGCGTCGGATTGGCCTGTGATCTGCAGCTCGCAGACACGCTCGGTCTCGAGGCCGGACCAGCCGGCGCTGTTGCTTATGCCATCCGGAGGTGTACGAGCGGACAAAGCCAAATGACTGTTCACAACGGCGATGTGGGCACTGGTCAGGCCGGCAATGTCATCCAGGCGGCGGCGAACGTCGGCTTTGATCGTCGGCTGGCCGGATCGCTCGAGGAGGTCAGAACGGGGAACCTTGATGGAAACTTGGGTCTGATAACACGCGTGTTAAATAAAGGTGCCGAGTCGATGATCTAACAGCTTCGAGCACACACCTTGGCAGGGCAATCCCTCATAATCGTTCCTCTAGCCATCATGACCTGCTGGTAGGCACCAGTGACCATGAAGTCCCAACGAGCTTGGTTCGGCTGGCAGGTGATGTGGCATCCTGAGCTGGCAGTGGCCGAGTTGACCATAGCCTGAACGGCATCGATGTCGGCCTTGGTGTACAACGCTTCGGGCTCCTGAGCCACGGCGCCGTTGAAGCCATGCGAGTCGTGCGATGCAGGTGGGCTCGGTTGCCGCACCCGACGCGGATAGATGAAGGCGGTGGTATAGATGTCCATGAGACGTGTCTCTGTTGTGTGGGGAATGCGAGTTCGTGCGTGGAAAGCGATGGACGTTGAGGGTATTGGATGCGACGATGGGTATTCTGACGGCCACTAAACGGCCGTCCCCGACCAGGGATTAGAACGGAGAGGTAGAACGCACGCGGGCCCTAACAAGTCACTGGCGTCAGAGTGAAACGCTCAATGGAAACTTTGGTCATCGAATGCCCGGCGCGTGCGTCGGCACAACGATCACACGTCCCGGTCCGCAGTGAGAAACCCCCTTCATCACCCTCATGACGATGACGTCTACTCTACAATGATCGGACTCGACTCCGGCAAAGTGAAGAATTGGTGATGTACTGATACTCTACCATGATCAGAATCAGGGACTCCCATCTATATATGATTAAATCCTTCGATGGGTTGCCAGCCATCGTCCTCCGGAACATGATCGAACAGCTTTGAGTAGCAGGCATACCCAGGTGTCGAGAAGTGACCATAAGGATTGCCGGCAGTGAGCTTGTCCCCACAGCGGTAGCAAAAGTGGCCTGAACACTTCGTGCACTGCATCTGTTTGATTGCCCGAGTGAGATGGTGTGCCTGCGATTGAACGACGGAGCGAGCTTACATGATTGCAACCCATACTCTTCTGAACGTTGACGAAGCAGAACGGACACTTCTGCGAATTGTCTTCGAGCCATTGCAAGTTCGCTCGCTCTTCCAGGCGACGAGCAGTGAGACGTGTGAGGTTTGCCTTGCCGTACCGCTGCTCGAGCTGGCGACGCTTATCGGAACCCTCGGCAAGTGCCATGTATTCATCCACAAATGAATCCGTGACGGATAGCGGGCAGTCGGAGATCGGGCCGTGCCAAGTTCGACGGCAGAAGGCGCAGAACGAGTAGGAGCACTTGGAACAGGTTCGTAATCGATCCCATCCCGAGGCTTGGGAGGCGTCTTGGCTGGGTGGAGCCAATACAGGTGTCTGGCAGATTTGCACTGGGCAGTGAATGATGCTAGGGTCTAACAAGACATGTCAGTAAGTAAGCAAACGATCAATGACACTATGCTCACCTTTCTCCAGCATGCGCTTCTCCTTCAACCATTTCCACCGAGTTACCTCTTCGTCCGTCACAACACGCCGCACCTCCTCCTCAGCCGCTTCTCGCCCTGCCTTGACACAATCAGGGTCCGGGCAGCCAACTCGACTGACATCGCCCTCCGCAATGCAGAGCTTCCAAAAGTCCTCCAGACAGTCGCGACAGAAGACATGCTGACAGGACAAAAGCAGGCACTTGGCGCCCTTGATAAAAGTCATGCAGACTGAGCAGGAGTACGAGGTCTGATCGAATGCCGCCGTCTTGGATTTAGCATCGTAGTCTTTGAGAACAGGAAGCATGACTTGAGGTGCAGGATGCGGAATACTGACGATGAGGAGTCAGTACAGGTATAGTTCAGGCACGCAGGTCACTGACCGGATAGTAGATGCGCCCTCCAAGATACCAAGACTTTCCATAAATCTTCCCGACTCGAGGTACTCTATCCATGCGTAGATGACTCCTTCGCCGGCCTGCCACATGCCCAGCAGCTCCTCCATAACCGCTTTCTGTCGAGAAAGCCAAGAGTGTGTCGCATGAAGGGAATGAATCTGGGGAGGGGATTCAAGAGGATAATCCGGAGGCAATGCCACTTGGAGTAGCAGTGCAGGCAGATCGGAAAGTAGGGCCTCGACAGTGTGAACCGAAGTGGAAGCAACAGCCGCAAAGGTCGACGCGTCGTCCGAGGTCAAGATAACGGAATGCTTTTGGGAGAGGTGTACTGGTATCTCGAGGAATATCATCTCCGTGCCTTTCGCAGAGTCATGAGAGACATAGTCTGGGTAGATAGACTAGACGTGAACGAGATCTTAGTCATGCACGCTGAAGCTGTCCATGACGGCGACGTACCTCAACAACCTCCATCTCCTCTGCTTGTAGAGATCGACATTGTTCGAGAGCATCCTCGCAAGTGCTCATGCAGAAACGGAAAGGGAGGAGGAAGAGAGAGGGAGGGAGAGCTGTTTCCGGCACGGGGTATTTGGAGTAGTGTGACTAATCCGACATGGATATAGCAGGACTTTGCACATCCTCGTGAGGGCATTGTGGGCTCCGTAGCTATCCAGTCCGCGGGTAGCGCACGTTTCTCAGGCTATGGGTTGTGAATATTGTAACTTTTGATGCTGGACCATGGCAAGATCACCGCTCTCTTATCACTGGCAGAGGACACGAGCGGCAGAAGAACGTACACAAGTTCTCGAAGGGAGTGCGTAGCATCCGTTGATATCAACTACCAAAATACATCGCCAGAATAACGGCAAGAATCCCTAGCGGCAGAGGAGGACATGGCGGTCGCAGTGGAAGGGTGACTTGAACGAGGGTGAACAGAATTGGCGCTCACCGACTTTTGCTCTTCGACCCAACGCTGCACTCGGGCTCTTGCTGAACTCCGGGGTATCTATGCTTGATGCAGACTCAGAGACTATGGACGGCTACTTGGCCAGCTCTCAGAGCTTTGTTCGTGCTTTGAAAGCAACCTCGGATCCCCCGACGAAAGGTGGACCCTCCAAACTCGAAATAGCGCGCTCAGGATGGGAGCGCAAGAGCTTTGTCGTTTCCAATAAAGAGGAGCTGATTGGCGAATGGCTAATTGGGAAGCTTCTGAAGGACCGAGCCCAACCCCCGTGAGTGAATACGCCGTATGCACACACGCCTATCCTTCTCATGCATGCTCAGGGCCACCAACTCCCTCTTAGAACACGGTTACTGGGCATTGTTCTCTGCCATCGTTTCCGCGACAAACAGCCAGCGAAGATGGCTCCAAACTATTGCCGGTCACCTCCCACTACAGCACCTAGTGGTAGCTTACCTTTCCTTGTCACCTCACCTCGAAACAAGCTCATGCGCTGAGGTCGACTGTGTGTTTGATACTTGCTTCCGGGCTTTCTGGCCAATGATATCAAATCGACTTACCACTGAAAACCTGCTCGAGTGCTATGGTGCTCTTCTGCCCTCGATGCAGGATGAGGCGAGGGCCTCAACTCCATCTATCCAATCTATTGCGTCGGCTGTCAGCGCATCATATCTCCTGAGTGCTAATTCTTCTATGAACAGAAAGAAGGTGTGTCCGGATCTTAGCCTGTCGTCCCGTTTGCTAAACGGAGAAAGTTAGCGACGACGTTTCTCTCCACCCATTTCGATGCGTGGGCAGGCTGCATGTTCGCGCACGAGAAAGCTGCAAGCTCAACTGCGTACGATAACGTCTACAGGGCCGGGATAGATACTCTATACCATCCTGACTTTGTAAAGCAAGCTACTGAGGGCCATACGGAGGAAACTTTCAGTGATGCTCTCTCGAACCTGTCGAAATCTTCCCCTGGGCTCTTCCACAAGGCATTACCTCGACTTCTTCAGTCTTTCATAGAAGACACGACTCGCTCTCGAGCACATATCGCTTTCGGATCAACAGGTCGACAGCCAACCGATCGCTCAAAGCAATTAAGAACTTCGGCTACCCACGTTTTCGGGCTTTTCGATGATCTTCTCGCTGCCGGGGATATGTCGGGGGTCTGGGTAGTACGAACGAGCATGCTCGAAGTACTGCAACAAAATGCACTATTGATGACAAGTGATACAGCCCTGTCATCTCGCTTGTCCAACTACACGATTCGTGCAATCGAGGTCCTTGAAGAAGGCAGCCGGTCCAGCGAAGGGAGCGACCACGTTCTAAAAAACCTAGTCGTGCTCGCCTCTGCAGATGTCGACATCGTTCTGCCCTATCTTCCACGACTACTTGTGGCTCTAACATCCGTGGTATGTCAACGCTTCCCTTCCACAGATTTAAGTTCTGACATCTGTGCAGACCCTGCGGTTCGACAAGAATGTGCAATCACTTCTGAAAACGATTGTCGACTACCATTCCAAGATTCGTTCATTGCCAACGTACCTATCCGAAGTTATGGATGCGCTGGCATCCGTCCCTAGCGGTACTCCACGAGACTGGTATCGATCAGCGTGTGCTGGCCCTTTACTAGCTCCTTTCCACCTGTACCTGATATCCAAGGCCGTGGAAACGTACCTCACGCCCAGCCAGGTACCCGAGCTAGCCACGGAACTCACCAATAGACTTCGTACAGGCCTGACAGCAATGGGAGAAGACATCGCCCCATCCGATGCCACTCCCACTGGTGCAGCGGTATCTCTGGCTCTTACGACTCAGATAGTGGCCCTCGTCCTCCCCGCCCTCCCTGTCGACCTACTTCAGCAGTCATCTCGGGACGAGACCCAGCGCCAATGGAGCGAGGACATATATGGGCTGCTGCGTACGTGTCTTTCCTGCACATTGAAGGCCTTGCGGAAAGGGTCATCAGAATCGGCTTGGGCGTGGTCGGTTGTTGGCGCAGCAATGATCCGGCTGGACTATCAACTTGCGACAGCGTCATACAAATGGCCACAATACTTGATCGGATACCGGAAGAAGACTGTCGAGCGGCTTCAGAAGATGTACGACCTGGATAGTCTTCCTCCAGCTCTCCTTGTCCTTGTGGTAAGCCTATCCAACAAGTAGCGGCATGTGTACCAACCTTGTTTGAACCTCAGTGCCGCTCACTTGTGGTCTTGCACCAAGAGGACCACACAACGCTACTACCACTTCTCCACAAAGCAGCGATCGCTGTATCAACCAGGTTGACAGCGGATACCGCTTGGTCTGGGTTCCTCCACGATTGTCTGGACCGTGGTACCAAAACTGAGGCCGTTGCCCTTCTGCAAGTTCTTCTTGACAGGTGTCTTTATGTCTTCCAGTTCGTACTCCTTCCCTAATCTCGTATCCCTTCTGATTGGTCCTCACAGCGATCCCAACTTCCTGGAGGTTACTCAGCAGCTGGCCGACATCATGCTGTCGTGTAGGTTGCCTGCCAGTGATGAACAAGAAGATTCTCTCACGGCACCACGTCTTTTGTCGTCCACATATCGAAGAGCCGACTTTTGGGAGATCGCACCTTTACGGGGTAAGTGAACGGCCATGGATCGTAAATTGTTGCGCTCTGATCGCATCATTTACAGACGCGTTGATTTCTGTAGCAGAGGCGAAAACGGCAGACTTGGGTCAGATAGATGCCGAAGTCATGCTTCAGCGATGGAGTGTCGGGCAACAGACAGACTCAGCCTCTCGTTTCGGCGACCTGGAGAAAGTCATGGCAGTCTACGACTTTTTGCTCTTGGCACCTCAAGAGTTCTTTACCAGACCCTTTGTCTCGACCATGGTGGAAAGGGCTTTCGTCCTTGATCTTCTACTGGAGCTCCAGAAAGCACCTGCGCCTACTCGATGGGGGCATCAGCTTATCCTCAGAAAACTCTTGCTCCGTGGTGTTGCTTTGGCAGACGATTTGATCGTGAGTGTTGATTACTTGCATGTCATGTTCTTTTAGTTGATCATCTCGGGTAAGACGAGCAGACGCGTGTTGACATATTTGATGGCACGGCAAGACAAGACATCACCACTGCCGGTTGAGCTGCAAGATTCGACAGAGGCATTGCTGCAGGCACACTTCAGGTGACTTCTCGCCCATAACTGATAATCACGATGCTGACATGGGCAGCGTTCTTCTTCGTCAAACCCATGCTCATGGAGACGAATTATCTGTAGTCATGAAACAGTTACGAGTAGAGCTGGCAACGTCTGGAAAGCTCGGCCCCGGTTCATTCTTCGTCATCCCATGGCTAAAGGCTGCAGTGAGTCTGGATGCATCTCACTTGACGTACGTTCTTCTCGTGGTCTACCTTGAACAAGAGGCTTATCATGTACAGTGAGCCGTTTGTCGGCAACATGCGAAGCCTTTGCGACACGATATGCACTGTATCGGCCGGTCAATTGTCGGCTTTGCTCGACAGGGTTACGGATGTCAGCAATGCCCGAAAGATCATCCAGCTGCGACAGCTCACTCTGCAAACCATGCGTGTGCTTTCTTCTTGTGAGCGTTAGGATGGAATACGATGCCATCTGAATTCACCAATGTTATAGCGAGCCCGACTGACACATATGGTCCTCTACTTATTATGCAGCTCGTGGATTCGAGTACACCCTTGTCCTCGTCCGCCTCTGGCCTTGAAGACGTTGTCTTCTCATTACTGGTTGAAGAGTGGCGGCTTCGTGACGATCTCCCTTCAGCTTTCGTGCGACTACTTGCGGCCTATCTCAAGCTCCTATCCAGAGCCGAGACGTCTCGGATGGCAATGGAGGATGCATTCGCCAGCCTCATCAGGACCGTTCCCCCAGATCTCTTCCAAGCCAGTCTGAAGATGATCAGCGAATTGCTCCAGTTCCAAGGAGGGGATTACGAGGCCCTCGCGACGGTTGTGACCGCTGCTCAACATGTACTGCACAACGCTCCCGAAGGTTCCACCAAGTCCTCTCAAGAATTCTTCGAGAAGTCCTTGCAGGTGTTTATCAACGATTCTTCGACATGGGTGACCCAGGCTATTATCCGCATGCCAACCCTCAATCTTATAGCCGCCTATTGTTCTGATAAAGTGAGAGATTCCAACTGTATCGCTTGATGATGTCGATACTGACCCACAATCAGCCTGCCGTCTTACGTCCAGCGGATATCAGCAACATCATTACGCTTATGTCCCAATGTTGCGCACCGTCTACCACACACGACCCGTCGACAACACATCAATCGTTCCGGTCTATCGTGTCGATCATTGGGTCCCTTATCCGATCCCGCCGTGACCTCATGACGAACGTCCTCCCCCACCTCGGCCTACTACTGCACCGTCTCATCTTGTGCTTCCGTCATCAGCGACCCCAGCTGGGAGCAAAGCAGAGTCGGCAGGTTGCAGACTCCCTCCCATCTTGGGTTAGCCCTACTGACCCGCTGGGATCCGACGATGCTCATGCCATGAGTCGTCTCGTCGAGTCATTGGCAGCGAAAACGGTTGTCCGCAGTTTTGCTACGCCCACTCAAGGCAGCGAAACCACAGCCACGTCATTGGCGAGGCCGTTCTCCAAGCATGCAGCCTCGGTCATACAAGCCTACGTGGATGCCATCAGCGACCCGCTCTGTACCGTGTCGGCCAGTATACGAAAGGAGCTTCGACCAGGTCTACTTGTGCTCTGCGGCATGCTGAGCGAGTATAGTCGCGACGCAATGATGGCATCCTCTCTGGATACCAGCGGCAAGATCATCATGAAGACTCTGTGGCAAGAGTACGAAAAGCAACGCTATATTGGCAAGGGATAGGTCCCCCGTGTATACATGTATAATAGGATAGTCAGATGTTTGGTGCATCTATTGCATCTTTAAGAACGTGCACCGCCTCTACTTCTTGAGGTGAACACGAACATCCTGATAGATGTTCTCCTTGGTGTTGCCATTGACGGCCTTCTCAGTGCCAACGAAGCCAGCTGCACGCTTCTCTTCTGCAAGCTTGCGGATGACGCCGAGGATCTCGTCTATTGCTTCCGGCGCAGTCTGGAGGTGTACGACCATGCGAGACCCGCTTGCCTGGATCGGGATGGGCTGGTCGGCGGCGGCGGCGGCGATCTCTTTATAGGAAACGCCGATCGGGGAGGGATCGAAGAAGATCTGTATATGGGTAAGCTTGAGGTTGTCGCAAGGGACAGCATAGCAGCACACCATGCAGGTCTCCGCAGGGCTCGTGATTTTGCACCCGATCTCGCTCAGCCCCTGCTCAAGGCGAATGGCCATCTTGTGCACGTCAATGAGTTTAGGGAAGTTGTTGGTCAGCCTGCACACGGTCAGTAAGATGATTCGTATAAGGAGGGCCACCCGATCTTACGCGTAAGCTGCCGACGCAGCGAGGAATCCAGTCTGGCGCATGCCTCCACCGAAAAGCTTGCGGAACCAGCGAGCACGGGCAATGAACGCTTGTGGGCCGACGAGGCACGAGCCGATGGGTGCACCAAGACCTTTGCTCATGCATAGGCTGACGCTGTCGAACGGCGCAAGCAGCTCCGTCAACGGCTTGCCCGTTGCGGCTGCGACGTGCCATATACGTGCGCCATCTAGATGCAGCTTGATCCCTCGAGCACGAGTAAACTCGGAGATGCGGATGATCTCATCTTGAGGGAAGATCGTTCCGTTCAGAGTGTTCTCGAGCTCAATGACTTCGGTCGGGGCACTGGTGAAGGTGCGGTCAGCTGAAAACACGTGAACATCTGGGATTGGCGCATACAAGTGTATATTGCCATCACCTTCAACGAGATGAGATTCGATGTCTTCAAGCGTCATATGACGACCTGAGAAGTTGTCAGTGTCACTTCCACCTTCGCACTCTCTGTACACAGCTAACCGTTCGAAGGAATAACAGGAATCACAGCAGCTCCAGAGTGAAATGCAGTACCACCAGCCTCATACCTGGTGTCAATTGATGAGTTCATCGCTCAAAATCAATAGCGAAGACATACTTATGGATGTGAGCACGATGATCGCAGAGGACCGAGTAAGGGGGTTGAACAAGATGTGTACGAAGAGCAATCTGGTTGGACATAGTGCCCGACGGAAGGAACAGCGCCGCGTCTTTGCCGGTGATCTTGGCAACATGTGCCTCGAACGCAATGGTTGACGGTTCGTGGTATACATCGTCACCCATGGACGCTCTGGCGGCATAGATATACATCTCCTTCGTCGGTGCTACCACATAGTGAGTATGTAGCAGCTATCAGGTTTGATGGGACTTACCAGTGATAGTGTCCGCTAATTGTTGAGATGTCAATTCAAGCCATTCTATGTGTGACATGAAGCGCACTCACAGACGAAACTGCGGGAGATCTCATTCAAATGTCAGGTCGAGCTTGCATGTAGTAGAAGTCACACTCACAGACAGGAGTTGTTGCTCATTATCAAAGTCCTGGGTGGCCGTGATGATGTCGAACTTGAGACTCTCGGCGACCCCAGCGCGAGCAGCATCCAGGTCAGGTCCCTCAGCTGTGTGCGTCGCCATGGCTGATGCTGCTGAAGGTGTACTGAGAGGCTTTCTGAAAGCCGAGGTTATGAGTAACAAGAACAGGAAAGAGTCATCCTGTCCGATTACACAACCGGAAGTTTATCGGGAGGTCGGCAAGAGACGCCGAGGAGGCCGGAGAGCGCGAGCAGAGAGCATGCCACCGACTCTTTTCTTCTTCCACTTTGGTCTCTGAGCGATCGTGTCTCACTTCACTCTCCTTGCTATCCTTTTGCTCGAATACTCATCATCATGGGCAACGTCAGCATTCTACTCGCGCTTGTGGATCGTGACAGGTGATGTTCACATCCGTTGGAACACTCGCAGGGTGCAAAGGCTCAGCAGAAGCGCGAGCGTAATGCGGACAAGGGTGTCAAGGGTGGCAAGAGTCAGTTGAAAGCTAACGAAGCATCCTTGACATTGATTTGTGCGACCTGCCGGCAAACCTTTGTACGTTTTGCCCCTCACTTCCTTAACGGAGTTTCGCCCGTTCTCACGTACTCAACTTTGTTACTAGATGAACACCACACGTGCACCTGCGTAAGTAGTTACTTCTCTCTTACCAGTCATTCCATTGACGGCGGCCATCCAGTCTGGAGCAGCACGCAAAGGACCGTCATGAGAAGACCATTGCCGATTGCTTCCCCACCTTCAAGGCATAGTTAGCTTACTGCGCTTTCACTGTTCGCATTCGATCTCTCCTGTGGTCTAGATGTGCATTGCTTCTCATTATCCTTGGTCGGTTGCGTGTGCGTGTTCATTGATGCTCCAAAAGCAGGGGTTCAAATTATGCATTACGAGTGAAAGTCTACAGTACCGACGGCATTGCAATCATGACAAAGAGCAACAAAACGACGAGGTGTTCCAGGGTATGAACCAATGGGTTTAGAACGCGCCGCCGAAAGAGCTCGAAGCGCCGCCAGCAGCACCTCCTTGTGCGTTGGCGCCAACATTCTGCAGCTTCTCGCCGACCTTCTTGTTGACCTCAAAGTACTTGGCCACGCAGCGGTCAATGCATACGCTCTCGCCCTTGTTAAGGTCGGGCTCCGCGTAGCGTGTGGAGATGCACTTGTTGTGACATGTTCTATAGTGCGGCGAATGAGGTACATCGTCATCAGACGTGGGTGCGCGACTCACGAGACGAGCTTGTTAAAGAGGTCGGTGACCATGTCAAGTCTGAACGATGTTGCATGTCAGCTACCTGACGCGTTCCGGAGTCGAGCAAGCCCTTCACGCACTCGGTCATAGCCATCTCCATCCTCTCGGCGTTCACACCGCCAGCGTTTTGCTGTTGTCCACCACCACCAATCCCGAGGAAAGACATGACAGATGAATGAAAGATGAGGTGAAGAGGTAGGTAGAGGATGAGAGTTGACGGTGTGCTGGTCGAGTGACGGGAAGCCGAGCACGATCACGTGTGACGTCTTCCGAAATTTCGTCAAGCGCCCGTGCTTGTCCAATTCCTCTGCCAGTCTGCGGCCTTACATCCGCCCAAAAGTTAGCCATGACGATGGCGGAGCCTGTTACACTTGCCGTGCACCGGTGTCGATTCGTTGAATTTACACCTGCCGCTATTACCGCGCTCGCCTTTCCGCCCTTGAATCTGCCTGTGGTAAAGCCTGCAGACAAGGGAAAATCCAAGCAGACGCCTTCCTACACTACTGCACAATTTGGGACACTGGCTGTCGGCAGAGCCAATGGAAACATTGAGATATGCGAGTGGACGGGGGCGCAAGGAGAAGCCCAGGCTCCGCAGGCGTGGGTCGTCCGCAAGGTCCGTGTATGCTTTCTCTTGCGAATTAGCCCGTTACTGATGTTCATGCAGACCCTGTCAGGACCTCAACCTTCGAAAGTTGACTCCATGGCCTTCTCTATCCGCTTCCCCAACCCTGCACAAGCAGGGACTGTTCCAATTCTAAGCGACCTACGCCTCTTTAGTGCAGGAGGAGGCAGCGAGCTATTGGAATGGGACATTGGTCATTCTAGTATAAGGGTATGTCGTCGATCTGCGTTTCTCACGCACGCAATGAATCTGTTCCAGCGACTGAACTCCTCCTGCAGCGGTCGATCAACTCTCAGGGTGGCGCCATCTGGTCATTTGCCGTGAACCCCTCATCCACCACTCTTGCTCTTGGCTGTGAGGACGGGACTATACGACTGCTCTCGCTTGAGTATGACACCCTGTCTCATCTTCGGAAGTTCGACCGCGCCAAGTGTCGTCTCCTCAGCATAGCTTGGGGCCCTCCCGTTCTTCCGGCTTCGAAGCCTCGAACGGGCACATCCGGGAGCGATGAGGATAGCGATGACGAGGACGCTGAGTGGACCGACGAGTGGCTGGTCACTGGTGGCTCGGACAGCGCCCTAAGAAAATGGGACGTCAAAACCGGTAGTGTGACCGACCGGATGACTACAGACCGGGCAAGAGGAGAGAGGACCCTCGTCTGGACTGTGGGAACGCTCGGGTCAGCTTTGGACTCACCTATCAACGATATTTTCTGACACTAAAGCCTATTGTAGAGACGGCACTATCGTTTCTGGCGATTCTATGGGCAACGTCAAGTTCTGGGACTCACGCACTGCCACTCAACTGCAAAGTTTCAAGGGGCACGCTGCCGACGTCCTCTGCATGGCGGTTGGGCCGGTACGTTTGCCGATCACACTGGCATTCTAGCCACTCACTATCGGACAGGACGGTTCTTCTGTGTATACCTCTGGCGTCGATCAGAAAGTCACGCAGTTTACTCTGGTCAAGCCGTCTGCGAGCGAGAAGGCGTCTCTTCTCAGGAGCGGCTCACAGTGGATACAGTCGGCCTCTAAGCGGCTTCACTCCCATGATGTTCGATCTCTCGCCATCTGGCCGCCTTACGTCCCGCTCTCCCCGATGCAGATCGCAAACTCCAACATGTACCGCTTCCCGGCCGACGTCGCTCCCGTCCTTGCATCCGGAGGGCTCGACATGTCCGTCACGTTGACGCCGGCTGCACTCCCCAAAGCTACCGGCCACAGGCTCACGAACCCACTCTCCACCAGCGTCAGTGGTACATTTGAGGATAGTTATCATCGCCGGCTGGCGTACCCCACTGGTGCCGCGGGCACATCCGCTCTGAGTCTAGCCCCAGGAGCACGGATGCTGGTCTGCGCTGCTGAATCTGGTATCAGCATCTGGCGCCTCTTACCTCGCGCTCATCACGTTTCCCTTCTCGACGACCCCGATGCCCATGACGGGGGTTGGGAGAAGAAGCTCGACATGGATCTAGCCTCGCAAACCAACATCGTGGCCAGCTCAATCTCGAACGATGGTCAGTGGCTCGTTGTGTCGGACTTTCACGAATCCAAACTCTTCTCCCTCGCCCATACGGTATAGCAAGTTTTTTCGTGTTTGACAGCATCTCGCTCACAAGTACCTCGCTAGGCCGCCGGAGAGATCAAACCCAAACGGATGCGCAGCTTTCCCACCTTACTGCACGCCGCCCTTCCGGCCCAGGCCTCTACGTCAACCACTGATGTGCCATCAGGATGCTCAGCATGTGCATTCACTCCGGACTCGTCCAAGCTCGTGGTTGCTACATCCGTCTCGTCACACATCATCTTGTTTGATGTAAGTGACGTAGACGGTGCAGATCCGCGCGTGCTCCGGAGGTTTGATCAGCATCGTCAATCTGGTCTAGGACGCGCGATCCGAGGGCGGACGGTGTCAGTAGACGGTGATGGCGATGCTCCTGTTGATGTGGTGCCTGAGGATGACGAGGAGGAGGATGACGCGGAAGAAGCCACAAGCATCGGCATTGTCTCCCGAATGGCCATCAGCGCGGATGGGCAGTGGTTGGCAACTACCGATGACTTGTGCCGCACACATGTCTTCAACCTGGACTCTATGCAGGTCGGTACTTGCTCAACTGTTGCTCTTCGTACATTGACAGGTCGTTAGCATCATTGTGTGCTGCCATCCCTTCCTCAACCAGCCCAAACTCTTTCATTCGACCCTTCTACTCCACATCTACTCATCATTGGCATGGCGAACAACACACTGCAAGTCCACGATGTGGAGGCGCGCAGTCAGCCAGACTGGGCACGCTCGTTGTCAGCGAATTTGCCAAAGCGGTTCACACACATGCACGACACCATGCTCGGCGTCTGCTTCGACCCTGGCGCGATGTCCTCGCCCGCCACGTTAGACGCACCGGCGATGCGCCCCCGCCACGCACTCTTCTGGGGCTCAACATGGCTCTGCAAGGTACAGCTCGACGCACCTGTTGGCTGGGGCGGCTTCTCCAAGAAGCGTCGACGAAACGGACCACCGAAATCCTCGTCTGCGCCTGACCCGATGTCGACGGAGGGGAACTTCAAAGTCGTCACACACTACCGGCCAATCCTATTCGCCGACTTCATTGGGCCTGGAGAGCTGGTCATCGTCGAGCGACCGCCGGTCGATGTCCTCGCAGGTCTGCCACCTGCGTTCTGGAAACCGAAATACGGTGCATCATGATATGTTCCGGTTGAATGTCCATGATATTATTGCTACATGTGAATATACGTCTGCTGCATTATATGGTGGTACTTCTGCGTCATCTATCTCTCCCACCGCACTCGTTATACGCGTTCGATGTGACCCTGCTGCTTCTGATGAGCCTCCTCGTGCTTGACATGACCCTCCTTCACAAGGTTCACGGGGTTGACGGGGCGCCTGTCGGCTGTTCCGCGTAGCTGGTCGAATTTGTCTTGGGCCTGGTCCTCCTTGGAGTTCAAGATGGAGAGATAGAGGGTCCAGAATACACCGCATGTCGACTGGAAGGGCACACGGTACGCAAGTGGCATGTACCGGAAGTTGACGAGCTGGGAGCAAGTCAGCGCCTTGTAAGTGTACTCTTATAGACACAAAAGTACCTGAACGAGTGGCCACACCTGCCAGTTGGCGCGGAGGGCAGGAAAGTACATGTCCTTGTACTTCTCCTTAATATGGTCGCTATTACGACCCTCCATGTATCCCATCGAACCGATGAAGAGAGCGATCTGTGCGGTCATAAGGATCATGCGATGATACGGATGTGTTCAACCTACACCAATGGGAGCCATGAAGAGCTGGTCGACGGCCACTCGCTTAGCGAGCGCTCGGACGCTGACCTTGTCGCTGGTGCTCTGACCTACAGCTCGAAGGGGGAAGTGCTTCTCGAGAACCGAGTTCCATCGTCCAATGACGGGGCCTGCCAAGGAGATTAGTGCTCGTGAGTGTATAGGGCGACTTGTGGACGTACCCAGAACGAAGCCAAAAGTAAAGAACCGGAGAGTGCGTGCAGCATCGTATTTGAACGGCGGATCGTGCTCCTGCCGATTTCTCCTTCCAATCTACAAACAGTCTAATCAGCACACTGGCACACCGACACCCTCTTGTGAGACTGACCAAGAGCTGGGACGCCTGTGCGACACCGTCTCCTAGGGCGGTCAGGGCGCCGTTCGTCACGGCGAGTGTCGCCGAGGGGTGGGTATCGAACGACTGCTGGTAGGCACGGGCAAATGCGACGCTAGCCATGGTGGAGGAAAGTGAGAGCAGGCCATCCCAACGAGGCTGTCGTCTATATCTACGGCTCCAATGGAGCCTGGTGCGGCGGGCCCGGGCAAAGAGAGTAACGACGTCATGTCTGATGTCACGTGTGTACCAGAGTCTTGATCGTCCGTGAAAATACGAAAGCATAGAGAGCGTAGTACATCCTAACAAAGAAACCGAGCCTGTAGTATCATCGACTCCATGTTGTCCCATCTGCCTGATTCCTTGCACCCTTCTTGTAGATTTCCTTCTGCACCATCTTCTTCCCGAGTGTCTCCATGCGTCGAGCTTTACCAACACCTCGTCCCCGAGGTGCAGAACGCTCCTCGACCTCTTCGTCAACCCCGCCGTCCCCTTCACCGTCTCCATGGCGCCCGCTATTCACGTCCAGCCACTCACCCTCGTGCTCCTCCTCCCCGTCGACCTCGGTGCCTCGTTTTCGCTTCTTCGGGGCGGTGGTGGGTCCGCCAGGGTTGCTCTTCCCACTGCCAGCCATGTTGAGGCTGACTCGGGGTGGTACTGAGAAGCCGAACGATTTGCCGACCTTGACAAGGTCGAGCTTGTTCACGTCGTAGATCTTCTTGTGCGAGTACGACGCGTACGCCTGGAGGTAGCTGCGGAAGCCGTCCTTGGCCGACTGGTGAAGGAAGTAATTCTTCTGCAGGAGCTTCTCGAGTTGGCTCTGCACATTCGCGATCTTCTCCTTCGGGAAAGTGTACTCGTTCAGCGGGACCTTGGCCTCCTTGAGGTAACGTAGGAATCCGAGCTCGCTCTCAAGAAGGAAGAGAAGGCTCTTCCCGGCCTTGCCGGCACGGGCGGTACGGCCAGCACGATGGATGTACTCCTTCGGGTCGTCGGGCGGGTCGTATTGCACGCTCCAGTCGATGTCGTCGATGTCAAGCCCACGAGCGGCGACGTCTGTGCACAAGAGGATACCAGATGGCGCGTTCTTGAACTCCTGAAAGGTGTTGGTGCGTTTTTGCTGCTTTTGCTTGCCCTGCAAAATCGACAGTGAGTACGTATGAAGCACGTGAGCAACACGGTTTCTTACATGCAAGTCGAGGACCGGGATATCGATGTAGTTGAGCAGCTCGCCATAGTATTTCACCGAGTTGCAGCTGGAGAAGAAGACAATGACCTTCTTCTTGAGGTTCTTACGGAGGAAGGTAAAGAGGAGGAGGAAGCGTCGGTCGGATGGGCACACGACATAGCCCTGAGAAAGCGACATCGGCGTGCTCGTCTTCTCTGCTGCTTCTACATCGATCCGTAGAGGACCAG
The DNA here is from genome assembly GCA_002233555.1 of Limonomyces culmigenus. Taxonomy (NCBI): domain Eukaryota; kingdom Fungi; phylum Basidiomycota; class Agaricomycetes; order Corticiales; family Corticiaceae; genus Limonomyces; species Limonomyces culmigenus. The sequence goes on along the minus strand of LCTX01000865.1, from coordinate 2,025 downwards.
GCCGGAGGGATATGCGCGCAAGGTCCTGGACCTTGTTGGTCTGGGTGGCAGAGAAGAGCATAGATTGACGGTTCTCTGAGACACTAAGTCAGGGTCGAGCATATGAGGCAAACGAGTAGAGTAGAACGGACCGTTGGGAAGAATAGAAATGATTCGCTTCATCTCCTCCTCGAACCCGACTTCTAGGATACGGTCTGCCTCGTCGATGATAAGACTCTTCAGGTTCCTGAACACGAAGTCTTTAGTGTTCTAAAAAGATAACTGTTAGCCGCGACTGAAAGCCAGAGACAGGATGAGGGGTTGGCTCACCTGCAGGTGATCGAGCAGGCGACCTGGCGTCGCGACAATGAGGTTAACACCCTTCGCAAGCTTGTCGGCCTCTGCTCTCCTGTTAGCACCACCCATCACGATGCCAAACGTCTGGGAGTGGAATGTCATGAGCTCTTTGGCAACACCGAAGATCTGCAGAGCAAGTTCTCGAGTGGGTGAGATGATGATGATGCCGGTTCCTGTTGGCAAGACATAAGGACTTTATGAATAGCAGGCAGCGATGTGCACACCGTTGCGAGGCTTGAACTTCATTCGATGCAGCAGCTCCACTGCAGGAATGAGGAACGCCAGCGTCTTGCCACTGCCAGTTTGCGCTGCTCCGAGCACATCTTCACCAGCCAGCAAGTGAGGAATTGACTTCTCCTGCACGGGAGTCATGTGTGTGTGTCCTAGCTGAGCAAGACCCTTGATCGTGGGCTCGGACAAGTCTAGAGACGAGAACGGTGCACGACCCGCAGCATTGACGTCATGGGCCGGAGGTGCAGGTAGCTTGTTCGAAGATGTGGATGCTTCGTCGCTCGACATGTTCGTAAAGTGCTCGAGGTCGAGAGTCGGCACAGAAACTTTTGGAGACAAGAGGCGAATTTACACCCCGGTCCGGACATGGCTTTGACCTCAACTTCCACCCAGCGTCAGTCCTGCCGACGTTCGAGCCTCACTCCAAGGATATATAGTCCTGATAGTATTCTCTAGTACTTGCGGGGGCTGTCGTCACCGTTGCGTCTCTTCTCGCGGGATACCAGTTTGGGGTCAGCTCCCACAAGACCACATCCCACACCGCGACAACTCCTTCCTCTCATCCTCCTGCTACCGACGATGTCAAGTCAACTAGTGTGGACTCCAACGATGCCTCAGAAGATGAGAGTGATGATGAAGCTGTGGCTGACCGTGACCTGTCCTCGGTCAAAGCAGGATGGACCGAGCCGTGCAAGCTTGTGAGATGCACACGTCGTAGCTCTGTCGGCCCATCATTGACTTAGGGACACATAGGTCTTGATAGTGAGAACAGACCTGAATATGACACCAGGCAAGATTGCTGCCCAGTGCAGCCATGCGACGCTAGCTTGCTACAAGGCTCTTTCCGCAAAGAACGCGAAGGTCTGTCTCTGTCACTCTGCTCTCCTTTGAATCACTCAACACAGAACGACCAGCTTGTCAGTCACTGGGAGAGGACAGGGTGCGTCTCTCGCTTTTTCTTTGTTGTCAATGTGATTCGAGCCGCAGCGTCTAGGCAAGCCAAAATTGCTCTAAAGGCTTCGTCTGAGGACCAGCTGCTTGAGCTCGAAGCAGTCGCACGATCACTCAATCTCTGCGCAAGATCTATCCACGATGCTGGTCGGACTCAAGTTGCTGCTGGGAGTCGGACTGTGCTTGGTATAGGCCCAGGTCAGCTACCTCTGGAAATAAAACTGAACTGATCGGTCCAATCCTGACTTCTTCAATATCAGGACCTGTGGAGCTCATCAATCGTGTCACAGGTAAACTACGACTCCTATGAAGTTGTTATGATAAGCTCGTGGATCAACTGTAACTACCTGATAATGAAACGAACAATGATTTCTTGGTACAATAAGCGCAGTCCGGCGTTGATGCAAACGTCAGTACAGAGCACGTGGGATTTGCCCTTGTCCACCGACGTCGTCACAAAACGCGTCACTCCAGTTTCTTGTCCTCTCTCCGTCAGGCACCGCAGGC